>PVIH01006132.1:0-114834 GCA_004025045.1 Sigmodon hispidus | reverse complement strand
TGTATGCCCTTAATCTCTTTTCGTTCCCTTATTGCTTTAGCTAAAACTTCGAGAACTATATTGAATAGATAAGGGGAGAGAGGACATCCCTGTCTAGTTCCTGACTTTAGTGGGATTTCTTTGAGTTTTTCTCCATTAAGTTTGATACTGGCTGTCGGCTTCTTGTAAATCGCCTTTATTATATTCAGGTATTCTCCCGACTTGCTGGCTTCTAATATCAGCTCATTGTCTCTACTCTTTAAATTTAGGGAATGATGCCACCCACTTTTAAGCTGGCTGTTCCCACATTAACTAAGGCAGTTAACACCGGTATCCTCCAAACATGCTCACAAGCTGCAATGATCTAAATAAAACTCCTAAGACTTTCTTCCCAGGTGTTTCTTGATTGTGACCACTTCACAATTGAAACTGACCAATACAATGATATGTTCATAATGTAACAGCTCCTTCATTAAGTAGAGGAATTTCATTGTGAGAATCATACTTTTAACTTTAGTCACTCATAACATTGATTGATAAGTAAAGACATTTTTTAATTCTATTATGGTAGCTGATTTAAAGTCTCTTTAGACATAAAAATTCTGGCAGATACCAGCCACCAACACAGATAACAATTAGAAAAGAAACCTAGTTCCACGTATATAAGAATTGCCTTTTTATTGAATGTTCACAGACTTTGTTGCTCAGGTTTAACAAAAGGATTTGTATAAAGAATGGTATTAAAAATACTGTTCCTTCCATGTGTCTTTATAAATCTTATTAAATGCAAATAAAATATTATAAATTTTAGATATCTTTAACCTAGATATTTATCATATATAATGCATAAAAATCAAATATGTGTGCTAGTTAATAGCCTATCATCTAGCTTTGATCTTATCCCTAAAACAAGTACTAAGTATTTGTCAATACCTTCAAAGCTGTCTTCCAAAGGAGAGTTCATGTAACTGCCAAATAATAATTATAATTAGTTGCTCACACTAAGTTCTTAGAATAATGACATGGTAAAATATGTAATAGCCTCCGATATTAAACATCCAGAGTGTTTATTTGTATGTTATTAATTACAATGGCTGGATTGTTTTCAATAAGAAAGCCAAGAGGCAAACAAGTTTTTCAGTATTGAGGTGCAAGCAATTTAACAAATTCCTAAGGAAAATTGACACATTAATAATGAACTAGAGTGCTACAGTAATAATGCTGCCCCGGATCACAAGCTATGTTCCTCTTTCTGTTTCTCAAGCACTTTGCACTTGTTTTGTTTCCAGCAGTGACTGCACTGTCTCCTGAAGGCATGTTTACTGTGTTGCATAGCCACTATATCATGAGCAGTTTGAAAGCTTATTGCTTTTCCAGAGTGGCTGCATTCTACTAAGAAAGCTGTTGGTTTACAGATCTGTAGTTACGCAATTATTTGCCCTTTGATGAGGCTACATATTCATTTAATGCCATTTTTTTCTACTAAATTTCTAGGTAGTGCCTCCCTCCAATGACTTGCAGAGGGAATTCTCCAAGATTTGTCAGGACAGGCCCTTCTGCTTCCTACTCATGCTCTTGTTCTGACACTAGCAAATCCTGTCTCTGTAATCTCTGTTGTCTGGATGTTTGAGCTCTTATGTAAAAGCATCCCTGTGGGGTGAGGGTGGGCATTTTTCTCTTTCCCAGTTCTCTCCTTTTCAGTGTTTGCTCTCAGTCCCCCACCTTTTCCTGCTCATCATGTTCAGGCCAGCATTGCTGAGATGTGAAATGAAATCTATGGCAATTTATTACGGTTTATGAAAGACTCTGTGACATGGCTGAGCCGAGTTGCCTTTTATCCTGTGTGAGATCTGGAAGGATGGCCAGACAGATTAATTTAGGGCTGCTTTTGCTGACACTGGTCACCTCTAAATGGATAATCATTTATCAGTAAATTACTTTTTCTGAGCCGGGTACTTTCTGATCATCTTATCCATCTTCCTTCTTTCCACCTCTTCCCTTTTTTCCCTGCCTATTTTCTCCTGGTCCTTCTTCTCTCTCTCTGTTCTTCTCTCCCTCACCTCTTTCGCCTTCTCCTACACTCCATTTTCTTCACAGTCATGTTTTTCATCAATCTTTCTCTTCATGATACATAAGAGCACATAATGCATTTAAGAACCTTCCCAAGTAAGCATTAATAGAGACTCTCAAATGTTCATTAATGGACCATTTCTATTTGCAAAGTCAAAATCAAAATTCAGTATATGTGGAACTGTGGTAAGAAGATTTTATGATGTTTATCATTAGGAGGGGATGGGTACTGGAAAAAGAGGGTTACTATGATAATCACAGGGTTATTGTGATAATCAACATATAGTTAGAACTTCAACAATACTGTAGTTTTCTTGAAGAAGAACAACAAAATATAAGACTAGATCTTGGCTGTCATCGTTAAACTGTCTGATTGCAAGTGACTTTCTGACCACAGGATGATAGACTCCCTTCTCAAACTCTGAGAACCTGCCTGCAAAATGTAGGGTATGGTATCAGAAAGGCAGGTTTGATTTACTTACTAAGAGCACTGTGAAGGCAGAGATAGCAAAGGTTCCTTGGGCTTTTGCAAGTCTGAAATGAAATGCTAAGCTGTGGGTTTAGAGACGAAGGAAAAAGAGAGCAGATGGAAACTTGTATGGAGAAGTACATTCCCACAGGATTGGAGTAGAATCATTACGTGAGAATTTTATTAACTGTTGGGTGGCAGAAACAAATGTGAGCCAGTGATTAAGTTGCATCATTGTGTTAATTTGTAGCAGCACATTGATTGTCTTGATTCTTATGAAAGTTGGTGATGATTCCAGAACAAAACACCTTATTTCTATACCATACTATTTCCATGTGAAGAATTAATTTGTTATCATACTGTCATCTACTTTTTCATGTTATTGTATATCAATAAAGGAAAAAACACTCTGCTGAGCAAAAGTTCATTTGTTAACGATGTATGGCTGAGCTTCTAGGGACAAGATGCTGATTTGACTTCCAAGGACAGGCTGGGAAACTTAGGCTGGACATTTGAAAATTTGGGTGCTGAGGATGATTGTGTTGCAAGTACAAGGTCCAATGAACCTGGAGCGCTAAGACCAACAAAGGAAAGATAAATGCTATCTTTGTTTCCTTTTTATTGCTTTGAATACTTAATGTGTCTTTGCATTCAGGATGGGTGTAAGCATGTATTAATGTCCACTGGTACCCTACAGTTATTTTTTTTTTAGTTGCTTAAGTAGGTTAAAAATAAATGATCTCAAAAGAACATTTTGGTCCCTCAGATTGTGTGGATTTTTCTATTTTATCAATGAATAGAATGAACTCTGTGAATGAAATCAGATCTTTAAGAGAAAGGTCTGTGCTCACTCTGCACCTGATACCCTTTCTCACACCTATCATTATAGACCCTGGGGACAGTCTGGGGAGCATTTAATCATCAACAGTCCACTATCTAACAACTATCACTCACCTTCTAGCTCATAAGCATACTGGAGAACAGAGTGTTACACATAGTCTAAGAATCAGATTATCTATGGAGATACACAGTGGAGGGGAATAAGGCAAAGTGGGAGTCCCTTCCTGGATGAAGGCATCACTGTGGAGACCACTTTTGGAGACAAAGAGGACCTTTGTAAATGCTCCCCAACCAAGTGCATATGCTGCAAGGCAACTGGCCCTCACTCAATGTGTTTAGTGTTCAATTTTACATCCTCAGCCATCCCCTTTTTCTCCTCCGTAGGCATCTGCACTGAGTTCATTCTTTAACACTCTCCCTCTGGGCCTGCCTACTCTCTCTTTTTTTCCATCAATATCCTCTCTAATACCCACTGTCAGAGCCACTAAAATCTGCGAGGTTTGTTTCTTGACAAATGTCCCATTTTCACAGGCAGTTGAACTGAACTGCAGCTTGTGCTCCGTTCAAACATGTCAATAAACATTATTGCAAAGACGTAGAAGCAATAATGGGAATGTATAAAACTCACCTTTATTGCTTCTTGCCATGAATTTACACGCTACTCTAAGCAGATTTCACTCCCTCTACAAGAAGCTGTAGGAAAGCTTTTCTGAGTTGTAGGGGCTAAAATACTGATTCAGTTGCAGCCTTTCCTAGAGACTGGAAGTGGAAGGTGACAATGCCCTCCAACTTGTATTTTATTCATGTTATTTCATGCTATGATCATCTTTTTTAACTACTGCTACTTGCTACAGATGGGGAAAGTGTCTAATAGGATAGAATGACCAATGTCACAGAACTGTAGTACTTATGAGAACGAAGGTCCCATGTGTCCTGATATCAAAACCCAACTTCCCGCTGCCATAAATATGCTGAATGTACATTATCTGGAGTGAAAATAAAACAAACTGACAATCACTGCAGTGGGAAAAACAGCTTCTTTCAAACCCATTTGCCTCCGAAACTGCACACACAGGGCCTGTATTTGAGTTAGCTCTTCAGGTGAGATAAATCTGAGGTAGATAGAAGATGCAAAGTGATTCTTTAGAGATAGTGTCAGAACGAGGTTTGTGCTGTCCCTAGGGGTGAAAGGGATTACCATGTCTTATGGAGAATACCAAAGAAGGGTTTCAAGTAGGTTTATAGCCCTATAGCAAGTGGTTCTACAGATAAGAGAAGGGTCATAAAATATCCTGTCTATATTGGTGGAATTCTAACACTGCAGGTGATCAGGTAAAGTAGTGGTTCCCTGGATTTCAGTGTCAATCACCTCTAATCCTTCCTAGCCCTGTGTGATTGTGAATATTCTAGTATTTTGTTCAGTGTTGTGAAGCTTCCTTCACTAAAGGGACTGTGAGGTATACAAAAGCTAATTTCTAGTCTCGTGCTGGCATATCTTACTTTTCGTCGTTCCCTTTTGCTTTCCAGAGTTAACAACAGCATTTGACCATGGTCAGTTTTACTTATCACATTGTAAGATACCAAATAATTTTTGGTTTTTAGAGTGAAAGTAAATTAAGAGGCTTATGATATACGTGTGTGTGTATATATATATATATATATATATATATATATATATATATACATATATATCTGACTTAATGTTATTTGGTGTTTGAGTGAAAGTAATGTATTTTGCAATTAAATAAAAACATTATTCAAATCTAGATATCAAAAAAACATATTAACTTTATTGATAACACATTTTCCAGTGTGATTCTTAACATTTGTCCTGTAAACTGCCATGTCCTGAATGCCCATTTTTTTTAACAAACACTCTTTTTGGTTCCAGAGAGCCCAAGAAAACTAAAGAGACTGGGGAATACTCTTTTCTCTTTCCTTCTTGTAATTCATTAATTACATTTTTTAATCACAGTGAACAAACACTCAGACATGAGAGATAGAATTAAATCACAAGGGCATTTTGCACAAAGTACCTTGATTTTCTAGTCAAGACAGGATTAGATAATAATCTCATGATCCTGGTTTGCTTTGTCACTGATCTTGCTATATAGCATTTTTTGTCTACATGGCCTTAGCAATGTAAAATACCTCCTATATTTATAGGAGAGGCAAACAAAGGCCTGTCTTTACTGATCAAGATGCACTCACAAACTCTGTTGTTTAGTGGCCACAGTGACCTGAATCATGCTTTTCTGATCTTGATTATTCTCATTGATTATAGCCAATGACTATTTTCTTTCAGTTACTTGAATGACCCCTCTATTTGCTTATAATGTTAAAATACAGCAAGCTAGTGCACAGACACATCTTTTATTTCTCTAGGCAAAAATGAGTTCTGTACTGGAGATAGCTATCTGTACTATAATGGAAAAACTACTCTGGTAGTTGAAACCAGGAAGGAGAATAGGTAGCATCCAAGAAGATGAGTAGAAGGTAGACAATAGATGGGAGATCCATGGGTAGTTACCCTAGAAAAAAGTGCCTAGAGAAGAGAAGAGCATGGAATATTTAAGACACAGAATGGAGTTTAATATGTGCAAACCACTTTAAGATCTGAAAACTATAGACTCTGCAGGGATCTGATGCAGACCATGGGAAGAACAATGAGAACATGTTTTACAAAAGACCAATGAGAAAATGTTTTTGCAGAATTTGGATTTATTTCTTAGTGGCTAGAGATTATTAAAAAAAATTTAAGTAAGGTTTTATATCTATATATATATATATATATATATATAGTGCATTTTCATAGCAAGTCTACAAAATGGATTCTTTGGATCACACTGTCAGAGTTCATTCAGTTTTTCAATCATTTGTTTCTAAACACTTTAGTATATTTATATCACAGTCAGTGATCCCCAAAACCAGAGTTAAATGCTGAAATGGACTCTTAGAGAAGAGAAGCCCAGTGAATTCCCCCAGTGGTCTTACTTTAAAGTTTCTTCTGATAGTCACAGTGTGTGACTATTCATTTACACTGATGCTGAACATACTGGCGGACAGTTTCTAAGAGGGAAGAAGAGCTTAGTTGGATTGAAATTAGAAATAAAATTAGAGCAGGAGCTCAATTTGTCAAGTGTAATAAGATGAGGCTATGATTGTGGCCAGGTTTGGGGAGATCAGAAAATGGAGTGGAGAAAGGTGGTATGTTAGTGTCTACAGTAGTGTAATGGAAAGCAGTTGTGGGGCTCTTAAAATATATTATTTATAAACTCAATATCTTGCCTATGGTTTGCAATTTCACATTAGAACCACTGTGAGGCAAATATGATTATACTTCATGTTACCTAAGCTCTTAGAGACACAGAGAGGGGCTCAAGAGTCCTAACTCGAAATTCTGTCTTTTATATGATGGCTGTGTCAGCTCACAAGAGGAAATTGGATAGAAGGTGGAGAAAAAGGAGTAGAATAAAGGGTCTTCAATGTGGGTAGATCGTAATCTTCTACACTTCTTAAAGTCCATTTGTACAATCTTGGTAGCACTTCTCATTCCGTTCTTTTATATTTTGATTATGAGCCTAGCCTTTAACGGCTGAGCCATCTCTTCAGCCTCTCCTTCTGTTCTCAATTCAAAGTCCATTTGACGTTGGCTCTATCTGAATTGATCTGAATTGTACACTATTCTATTCATGATAGTTAAACTATCTAGTCTTACAACATAAAAAGAATTCTGATATGCTGGTCCAGGAAGATTATATTATCGCAAGATTTTTTTGACTCAACCAATTGCCAAAATTTTGCATATGACATTCACATACAGAGACCTGTTTGTAAGCTTTACCATTACTACTTTTATTTATATCCTATAATTATTCTATATCCTTCAGAGATCACTCCTCTAAACTTAAATAGCCATTAGCTCTAATGTTCCAACAACATAGATGAGTATAGAAGGGGAATATATATATATATATATATATATATATATATATATATATATAGTACATGACTTCATTCCCAGCTGACAAAAGAGATAAAAAAAGAATAGGAAAAAGTGGTGCATTGGAGAAGAGGTTTCTTTCAAACAATTACAGATAACAATTTCTCTGGTACATCTAGAAATGAACTTATTACTCTATAAAATTATTTCCTTTAGTTATCACATATAGCATTTAAGAACTCAAGCTGCCCTGGTAGGTTCATGCAAGCTAGATAGCTTTCATATGTTAGATGGTTCTGTGCTCACTATGAGATGGATCTATCATGCCCACCTTTGAACTCTTTCAGCTACTGTAATGGCTGTCTTGGGAAGACTTCACCATTGGTGCAATACTGACTTGAGCTTCATGGGAGTAACCCACCACTTTATGCTTTGATTTAAATCTTGCTCCAAAGATAAAACACATATGTGGCACAATGACTGAAACAAGGACCTTTGGCTACACTGATTATAGGCCCTAGGGAAGAACCTGCTACTATTATTCTGACATAGTATTAAATAACTTCTTATAATTTACCATTTTAATCTTAGATTAATGCTTCTCACCTATATTAGAAAATTTTCAATTTATAGTAAATGGTAGTTAATACAGAGACCCACAAATGACTGGAGTACAGATATAAGAGACTATGGAATGTTCATCTAATTAGAACATCTATATCACACTCTCTCCTCCCAAAACTGAGGGATCTTTGTAGAAAAGGCGAAAGAAAAGGTATAAGAATAGGAAGTGGTAGAAGATTACCTGGAAACAGTGTCTTCTCAATCCATCAGGGCAGCAGCAAATGTGAACTCACAGTTTTTATGAAAACATGCACAAGATATATGCAAACTGAAGCTTGGCCAAACCCAAGCATGGACATAGGATATGTACAAGAAATATCATTCTTAGCTGAACAGCTATTGGCAATTTATAGCTTCTTAGAGAAAACAGGGTCAGTTTTTTGTAGGCCTGGAATCCCTGGTAAGTCAATCATACTCCGGCAGATGACTATACATCAGAGTATATGAAAAACACAAACATGAATTGGTTGTGTTAAGGAAAAAGAGGACACAGAGTGGGATGGGTATAGAAAGAATGGATCTTGGAGGAGCTAGGAGAAGGGTATGAATATACCCAATATACACTGTATGAAATTCTCACAGAACTGGTTTTTAAAGTAAAATGATTACTCTTGGCTGTATGATGGGCAAAAAATAATCACATTATCATGACCATTTTTTAAAAGAAAGCATTTTCACTGGTTTAGAGGAGATAACCTCTGTCCCAACACGATTTGGTTTTAAAAGGATAAATGAACTTAAAATGCTCAGATAACGGGAAACCATTTGACTTTTGTGATTGTTAGTTTGCTTACATTCCATTTTTTAATATTTAGTATCCTGGTAGGAGTTGGAATGGAGAATCTGAAAACATTATAGCCTATGCTTGCTGTACAGGTGGTTCTTATTTAATAAGTGGATAAAATTGAAATGGCCATGTCCTAGAGAATTTTGTCATCATAGAGTTCTGGGAAATGTTGTTTAAGCTACAAGTGATCAGGAGTAGCCAAGACTCACAGTGAGGGGAAGCCTGAGTGCTGAATGAAAAGCTGGTCAAATCCCATTCCTTAATGAGTAAGACAAAGCCAACATTTCCTGAGATGGCTACATAAGCAGTAAACTCAGGGAGATATGCCTAAGGGAACATTGTAATAATGATACATCTAATTTCCAGTCAGAGATAATGTTTACTTTAGAGATAAGGGGTTCTTGGCTGATAAGGGTGAATTCTCTGTTGGAAGGCAGAGTTTAAGTACTAAAGCACTACTCACTGGAAGAGAAAGAGTCAATTTCCACCTCTTCAAGTAAATCTTTTCCAGGCCTTCAGGCTCTGCTTGCAATCACGCAACAAGATGCCAGTGGTACATGTTGGCTTTCAGTGTAGTGGCTTAGCTGTTCCCTGTATGTGTTCCCCATGCCTGCTGCCATGATCCTTGCCCTGCAACACTTGGCAGTGAGTACGAAACTCTCTCACTGATGGAGGTCCTTTGGTTGGTTGGGAAGCTGATCTCTCCTC
Source organism: Sigmodon hispidus (assembly GCA_004025045.1). Classification (NCBI taxonomy): domain Eukaryota; kingdom Metazoa; phylum Chordata; class Mammalia; order Rodentia; family Cricetidae; genus Sigmodon; species Sigmodon hispidus. The sequence goes on along the minus strand of PVIH01006132.1, from coordinate 105,414 downwards.
GGAGACCATTCTGCTCGCTTGGCACAGTTGAGATTCACATCTCTTGGCATTCACCCACTGCTCTCGTGTAAAATCAAATGCACTACCCTTGCCAGTTGGTGAGCTTCTATGAAACTCATGCTGTAGATATCTTCCATCTCATGTTTCTCTGGTTATACTTATCCTGCCTTTGGATCCACTGTTACTGCTCCACCAACTGATCTGCTCTGCTGCCAGGGGGATGGAGGGCTTGACTGATTTGCATGTTCTTCATTGAGTTCTCCCCTGATTGGCTAGCCTGTGTGAATGGGCAGATTTCTTCCAATAGAGCTATTGCCACCTTAGGCTCTATTCTCTCCTTTCACTGGCATTTCTGTGGCTTCTTCCATCTTATTTGGAGAAGGTTACCCCTAACATTCATTGCTTGAATACTATGGGCTAGACTTCTTGTACTACTGCTTCCTGCTATCAACTGCTTTACCTTATTTTGATGCCCATATGTCTTCCTTGTGATATGTTCTTCAAAGCACATTAACATTTTTCTGATGACTTATGGCAGCTGACAATATTTCACAACATTCTCTTGAGTGTTTCTTGTTTAGGAGGATGTGAAAATCTGACTTACACCATCATTCAGCTGTTAATAAATAATAATGCTAATAATATAATGTTTATCTCCAACCCTCAAATTAGCTGACATCTGTGAGGAATCTACTAATTGTCAGATTCTAATCTCATGTTAGTGAAGCTTGTTCTTATGAAGACTCTTGGGGACCCTTAGCCTTGCCATCTCAGGGGAATCTTGGGTGAAATGCCAGTCCATCTTTGTCACTTTATAAATGGCAATTTTACAATTATTTTGGAGAATAAGATTATAATTTTTAATGGATCCAGAAGAAAGCTCTAGGGAACTCATCCTAGTATTTAACAACTTCTCTGTTAGAAATAATGTCAGATCCAAGTTAACATCTTATGCTTAGCATGTTCTAAACACACATACTAAAGATAGCCTTTTTTCTAGAGATTTTGGAAAGGAAATCAGTGGATTTAAGTGACACTTTACTTTTGCCTTAAAGTGAAACAAACAAAAATCACTACTAAATGTTTACATGTAACCTTTTATCATGATCACTCCATCCCATTATACTTTCTTGCTTTTAAGTATTTTGATTCATTTTCTAATGTGTTGAATACAGGCTGATTTTACATATAAGGAAAGAAAGGGGAAGCACATGACAGTCTCAGAATGTTCATGGAGAAAACCAAAACAAAAATAAATAATAACTTTTAGAAATGCTCAGTTTGAGAGTGGAGAACTGGCTTAGCTCTTAGGAACATTGATCCAAGTTCTGTCACCAATACCTATGACAAGAAGCTCCCAAGTTGCAAGGGAACCAAGACCCTCTTCTGTTCCTTGCAAACACCAACTTGCAGATGCACATACACACAAGTTGACATACACATATCCATAAATAAATAAAATGTAATAATTAAAATATAATAAATGAGGACTATCAGCATTGTTAGGCTGTTACAATAGTGTTCTTTATGCAATTGTGTTTACCATGGTTAGGTCACAGACTTCTTCTTGTATCCAGGTATTGGTAACAGTCTGGTAGCTCTGTATAGTTGGCCTCATTATCTACCTCAAATGTAGCTTTTCCTTTCTTCTACCATCATTATTAAGCTGTCTAGTAGTCATTGAATATCAAATTGTTTTTATGTCTTTTATTGTTCTTATCTCTCATAAGTCACTGCCAGTTTTTGGAAACTTTTTGATCATGCGTTATAACTGACTTGCTTATTCAGGTATTGATTAAAACATCATCCTTCATATGACCCAACATTACCATCCATTCCCTTATTTTCCTGTGCTATTCATTCTCCATTTATTACATTTTGTAGTTAAGTTGATCACTGAATATTTACTTAAATATATACCCTCTTGTTTTACAAAACCATGATCTTCATTAGCACGAAGATCTTCACTGTTCACATCTCCAATCTTAAGCATTTAATAAATGCTTATGAAAATAATCTTAAATAGAATAATGGGTCTATTGGCTGTGAAAGGAAGAAGTCTGGAGGGTTTCTGGCATTCCCTCAGTATTGGAATAGTACTATTGAAGAATCTGTTCCCACATTTGTTTTCTCTTTTTCCTGGCCATGCAGAAAAATAGAGGAGCTTGAAGCCAAGCTGAAGCTGCCAAGATCTGAAGCAGCAGGCTTGTCCTAGAGATGATCACCACTTCCCATGCTCAAGGCCATAGTTAATTTAGTGCTACTTACACTGACATTCTGTTTCCAGGGCAAGTCAGAACAAGCTAAAGAGATGCAAACAGAATAAAATAAAGGAGGATCAGTGGAGAAAGAATAAAAAAGCCGAAATACCCATAGTGTTGTTTTTCCCCCTTTACATATTGTGTAATTTCCTTCTTAGGTATGTTTCTGAAAACTTCTATTCCCATTTCTTATCTACAACTGAAGCAACACAGAAATGTAATTTCCTTCTATATGTTACCATCTTCTCATCTTTCTGTTACTGTAAATATGACAGATCTTAATCTAATTTCTATGAGTTTAATTATTTACTTATATTTGTATAAATATAATATATTTACTTATATTCCATTAACCATTCACTACTCTAATTATCTGCTTAACAACGAGGAATTTACATCCATTCCAGCATGGAAAAATAATGCTAGATGTCTTTTAATAAACAGTTTATAAATTTTCTTAAATGCTAGGCATAGTCACATGCTGGTAGAATGCATAAGAGGGGACTGTAGATGACTTTAGGGAGTTGGTGGGGACAAAGTCTTAAATATCAGTGCAATTTGTTAAGATGGGAGAGAAGAGTTAGTACTTATCAGGTAGTGGGGAAAAAGCACATATAGAGACAGATATTTACAAGCAGGAGTTGTACTCAAAGAAATAAAGAGTAGTCTATGGCTGAATTGTGATGAAATGAAATGGTGATAAATCAGGGAACATCTTCTATTTCACACCCTTAATACCAAATATCTCTGGTCCACAGATGTTCATCTCAGTGGTCCCCAATACTTACTTGTAAAAATCAGACAGATAGATCTTTGTTCCTTTACAGTTATTCATTGCTTCTGCAATCATGCTATCTAATACATAAATCTTGTGCTTTTCGTCTCTTTTTAAACACAAAAATATAGGATATCTGAATTAAGATAATTATTATTTTGAAAGTAGAAAAGTATCACATATTTACTGTGGAAAAATCAGAAATACAAAAAAAAAATAGAGAAAAAGTAGTAAGTTTCTTTTCCTCTTTCCCTGATTCTAACCATTGGAAGAACTTCACTGGTACCTATCTACCACTCATTATTTCACCATAGATACAATAAGTGCACAAAGCACACAGATATGCAAATGCACCCATAGAATGGTACATATCTTCATGGTCTATATGTTTACATTTAAGTTTTTGTTATATAAATTAATTGTACTTTTAGAATAAATAAAACAATTACAACTTGCATTTTCCATCAACATTTTATTTTTAAAATCTATATGTCATAAAAACCAAAAATAGAGATAGCGTGTATATCACTTATATCTTATAAAATTGCTCATAAAATTAATTTATACCTCTTTTTAATTTATCCATTTTATTTCATGCAGTTTTTGACATATTCTCTCTTATGCTCCACAGTTGCAATGTTTCTACTGAGTTGTCAGTGATTTTTCATGTAATTTGACTATAATTCCTTTATCACCCACAAGTCTATAGTTTTACTATATGTTGTATTAAAGATGTCTTAATGAAAGTTGTTTCTCATTTGGATTAATCATAATTCACCACCCCACTTTTCTTAGTGATTATTGCTTTCTGCATGTTGCTTTTAAAATATCTGTATATTCCTAAATGTAGCCATTCATATTTAATCCAGTCACCTTTTGTCTTATTGCTTTTTGTCCAGAGTTTGAACCTGCCAAAATTATTTAGACTTTGACTTCCATATTCTTCTCTATTTGATATCTTTTGCAGCATTGTGACACCTACAAATATGGCAAGTTATTGAATGTTAAGTAGGAAAGAACCTTTTTTCAATTGTAATTAGAACCAAAGGTCACATTTTTACCATCTATTTTCCAGTGCCTACTAGAAGACAAAGTCAAATTGTCTGTTATAATCAGCAACACAGGGTTCTTTTTTGACAGTGCCTATTTTAGCCCCTTAGAGCCCTGTTGCTGAAATCTGACATTACTTTATTGACTTCCATATTGACACCTATGTTTACTGCCTTCTTTTTCAAATAGATTTTTCTTTTTTTCAGAATTGTCTCCCTCCCTATAGTGTCAGATCAATTACAGTAAATACTTTTTTATCAATGCAACCATCTTGTGCTCAGCAATATAGACACATTCGGTAATATTCTGTGACTCCATTAATAACATAACTAAAAAGCTTCAAGTTACTCAATATTAGAAACATTTTTTCTCGGTGTGTAGCAATCACTTTGACCAGAACTATGCGCAGTTTTGTACTTTACTTGACTGATACATGAGATGTGTTATTCCTTCTACTATTTGAATAAATATTTTTCACATTTTCATTGTTTCCCAGGGTATACACAAAACAGATATTATCTGACTGAAATGATTTAGTAATGATAACACAATTAACTCAAGTATGGGGCCTTGAATTAGTTTGGAGGAGCTAAATTTTTTGAACTCAACAGTAACAGAAAGCAAGGGTATGCAGAAAGAGGGGACTTAGAGGAGTAAGCAGAAATACAGGTGAAGAGATAAAAAAAGAAAAGAAAGAGGAAGTGAAGTGGAAAAAGAGGATGAGAAGAGAGGTGTCCTCTTTATTACTAGTTCATTTTTGAAGAGTTTACAAAGCCTATAGCAGGCATATAGACCAGTAGAACATGAATGAAGATTTGTGTCTACAGTTGAGCCCACACAGATATAGACACTTTTTTGAGAAGCATGTGCTGGTAAATGGGTTGGTAGAAGCACATATCAAATGCATACAAATGAAGTTAGATCTGTGTCTCACCCAGCATGATACTCAACTCAAACTAGATCAAAAATCTTAATTTAAAACAAAAACCACTGAAACTGATAAAGGAAAACATAGTTAAAACTCTTCTGGATATGCTCATTGGCAAGCAATTTCTGAATAGAATTCCAGTATCCCAGGAATTCGTTATTTCATGAATTTACAAAGGTAATTGTATACAATTAAAAAGTTCTGCACAGCAAAATAAATAATCAACAAAATGAACAGCTATCCCACACAATGAAAAAAATCTTTACCAGCTATACTTAAGAAAATGGGCTAGAATAAAGAAGTGTACAAATTGTATACCAGTTCCCAAATGACTATTAATAAAAAAAATCAATGAGCTAAACAGTTATTAAAAGAAGTAAAAATGTCCATTAAGTATTTTTTAGGTGTTCAACATACTTAGCCATTAGAGGAATGAAAATTAAAACCACTTCCAAATTTCATCTCACCCTAGTCAAAATGGTCACTGTCAAGAAAATAAATGACAAAAATGCTGATGAAAATTAATGGGCAAAGGGAATTATTCATTGTTGGTAGAAATATGAACTAGTGTAGAAACATGTAAATGAGTGCTATGGCTTCTCATAATACGAAAAATAATCTTACCCAATATGACCCTACTATACCACTCTATGGATATATACTTATTTTGACTCTATACCCTACTACAGAAATATTTAGACATCCATATTTTTTGCTGCTCTTTTTCATAACATTGAGGAAACTTAATCAGGATAAATGTCTATCAACAGATAATTGATAATGAAAATATATATGTACAGTGGAATTTATTCACAAATAAAACAGAAATTACGAAACTTGTTGGAAAAATAGATTAGACTTACAAAATATATTATGTGAGGCAATTCATATTCTGGGAGATAAATGCTACATATTTCATCTTATAGGTAGATTAAAATAAAGATATTCAAGTCACATAAAGTATAAGTAGAATTCAGGAAACTAAAAAGAGTTCCACCAACTAGAAAACAAAATGAAGGTTTTGCAAAATGAATATAGGAAGGGCTAAGGAAATCATAAGACAGGAAGAGACAGGAAAGGGGCATGACTATAGGTCCAATGAGGAAAAATCATCAGAGAAATGGAGAAAAGTGTGATTAGTGTGTGAAAGGATTGCTACTAAACTCATTACATACATATGTGCTTAGTACTTTGGTAACATGTAATTTACATTATGTTTGATTTTATAAACAAGTGTATAATGAAGTCCCATGTGCATTGGTTACCTTTCATGTTGCCATACTGAAACAATCTAAAGAAGGGTGGATTTATTTGGGCTGTAATTAGAGAATAGCCCATCAGGACAGAGAAAGCACTGGGCTACTGGTACAGAAAGTAATTGATCACATTGTATCCAGAGTCAAAAATCTGAAAGGTGAATGCTGGTGCTTACCTGATTTCCCCTTTTAAATTCAGTACAGGATCAATAGTGGTGGCTAGTACCATATAAATCCAGGATGTGTCATTGGTGTTAAGTCTGGAAGCACCCTCACAGCTATATCTGAAGGTGTGTCTCCTAGGTGATTCTAAATCTAATTGAGTTGAAAACAAAATTGAGACATCACAATATGTAATTGTCTTAAAGAGTTTTCTTTTGTCTTTCCTTGATACTGCTAGGTTATTTGTTATTCGTTGAGATGTGAGCTCAGGCATCTTTATTCATGTTTGCGCTTAATATCTGCCTTGCTATATTATTATTTATTTTTCTGCAATAGATGCATTTAAATTGAAAGGAATATCAGAATCTCTAATTTATAGATGTTATGACTAATAGCCTATGAGTAAACTAAAGTCTTAGCCTCTAAAAATCTTATTCAATATTAGTCACTTTACAGTAACTAACAGTATATCAGAGTAAGAATTCTACTCTTAAATGGATAATTGCAACAATGTTATCCATGAAATTAATAGCTATTTCTAAGTTGCTAAATCATAATGTACCACTCATAAAATGTTCTGTGTAATCTCAGTTATTGAGAAACAGTGAAACAAATAGCTTTATTTGCTAAGGATTAAGGATGAAGACATTCTACTTGATAAGGGAGTTCCAAAGAAAAAGTTGAGCAACAATCAGAATAATTGGATTTCTCCTATAGTCTCAGAATACACGGCACAAATATCCTAATGGTTTACAAAGAGGCAAGATTAGAATTTTGTGCTTGAATTTAAAAGACAACATTTAAATGTTGCTAATTATTAACTGAGTGACTCAATATTTTAAAAATATTTGAGTATATCAATTCATACACAGGTAAATGTGGAGGGGTGAAAAAGAGGTAATTATAATTATGAAAGAATAAAATAGAGAAACTGAACCAGACCAGTGACAGAAGACGTTGAATGTTAGGGAAATGTAGAGAGTGGAAAGATAGGTAATGTGATATTCTAATATGAAGGCCAAAAAATCTCACACTTCTCTGAGAATTAACTGAAATGGGTCCTGAAAGTTTAACCTAATTAGAATAAGTTGATGTGGGAACCAAGTCAGTTTTTAACAATAGCATGACACTGAGAAGATTTTATGTCACAGAGGGCTAAGTGTCTAGTAGGCTTTGAGGCCTTTATGGGAAGCTAGTGGTAGATAAAGGGCCATGAGGGTCATTTGGTAAAGTATAAATGCCATGAACCATTTTAGAGAGAGCAGCAAAAGTTTCCTGATGGAGAAATTATAATTCCCAGAGAGTTTATGGTTAAGTTCCTGAAGAGCAGAAGTTTTGAGAAGAGGGGAGAGTATTCTCCAAAGGGAGAAAAGTGATGTAAATGCCACCAATGCATAAAACAAAAAAGGAGAGGGCCAGATATATGGCAGGACATTTATCAGGAGATGAGAAGCCACTGGATTTTTCAAGAAGCTAATCATGTGCTTTTGTCAATAGGAAAGCAGAAGCAATCCAAAATATACCACCTAAAGCCTATTGCTGGATTATCTCAAAGAAGTATATTGATGATATCTTCCATTGGGATGATTTTCACAAGTCAAGGGAAAACTGAGAAATATGGCTTGAATAAAACAATATAAGATAAAGCTTTGTCATAAATAACTATTTTCTTTGTTATTATGGAATTAGGGAAAACACTGAGGAGGGCTAGCAGGCATTTTGTTGGAAAAAAATCTATAAATGTAGCCACATCATTTTTACTGTCATTTGTTCAGTAACTCAAAGTCTGGAAATAGAATTTGCAGCATTTGCTTGTTGTGGGGCCTGTTTTCTAGAACACTAACTAGTCTGTTTTCACATAGTACCTACTGACAGGATTTGTGAAATCTTACTGCACTTGAGTTGCCAAAAGATTCTCAGATTAATACTAAGCTGCATGTCCTGACAGTTTTAAAGCCTGGCTTCAGGTCTAGAGCGTGCCTGGTGCTTAACTTAAGCTTTTATAGAAAATAAAGATCAAGTATTTCTGGAGCAGCATTTTGTGTCATTGTTACTTGTACAGAAGACAGGATGTTTTGCCTATATTTTTAAACTAAATCCCTCGCACAGTGTTATCCTGTGTCTCCTTCCTGAGATCTTTTAAGGTTGAGTCTATTAAAGTACAGGCAGATTCATGGCAGTACAAAAATGTTTCTTTTCTCATTAGAGACTTGGGAAAGCAGTTCATCAAAGGTTCTTTCACTTCTTTCTAATGTCTGAGACATTATAAGTCCTTGTCTGTATCTTTGAAATTATAATGTCAATATTAATAGCACCCTAAATAGATAACTTTTTTACCTTATTTCAGACACTGTTCTAATGTCTTAATAGATCGAACAGTTTTCTCTTCCAGTAAATGTCTAAATTGAGTTTCACACTTAAATGTGGTTTAGCATGGAGAATTTTGATCTCCAGAGAGGTCAGGAAATCCTCTCTTATAGTAAAATCTTAGCTAGAGACTTAAGCTGACAATCTAGCTTCATAGCCACAATCTTTTATCTTTACAATTCACTTTTAGATTTATGAAATTATCCATGATAGCCTAAGAATACCTATAAGTTAATCCAGCTGTTCTAGCTCTGGAGTCCTACTTCAATTATTTCTAGAACACATTCTTTTTAAAATCTCCTATACATATGAAACAAGATCAGTTATGAGAAAACTGTTCTGTGAGATGAGAGACACATTGGAAAGTTATTGATAGCAAAGCCAAACAGTGCTGTGCTCTAACTAGATGGGATTCTATCAGAATGCTCTAAAACTGTGTTTGGCCATGGGAGACACCACTCGAAATAGCACCATCATCTCATAAAGTGATGACCTTGATATTGTGAAAGGTGATCTTAAGCACTTACAGATGTGGCAGGGAGACCAAGTGTCCTGCTCTATTCAATCTGCCTTGCTCCTTTGAGACAGCATTTCTCATTTAAGGTGGAGGGACAGGGATGGTCAGCAAGCCCCCAATAATCCCCATAGCACTGGGGTGACAGTCACTTGTGCAGCTGGGATGTGAACCCAGGGCCTTTTATTTTTAGTCAGTTCTCTATTCTCTACCTACTGAACTATCTCCATCGACCCTGAAATGACAGTTTTAAAGGCCTGGAGATGCTAGCACTTAAGTTTTCATTCAAACAGTAGATTCTATTGAACTTCTTTTTATCCAAGGAGTAGAATCTATTCAGGGTCACTTATTTACCAACATTTTTAGTTGGAATTACTTGAATCACTATGTGTTAATATAATTCTATCAGAAAGTTTACATCACTTACTGTATGGCAGAAAAAGATGAAAATCAACTCTTTTCTCAGAAAAAAAAAAGGCTTCTGTGAAGAGAGAAAAAAATTCTAACCAGTCATTTCGGTCTGATACAAAATTACTGATGGGAAGTCAAAGGGACAGGTACATCTTCAATTGATAAAAAAGAAAGCCGACATTTCTTCAACCAAATGATGAATCGTCTTTCAGCCTCACCTGTAACATAAACTACTTATTTACCAGCCATTCACTTCCCTTCTCAGTATTCAGCCTGCATAGTCACCAGCTGACACATAAAAAAGTGAGGAGAGAGAGAGAGAGCAAGTTGGCAGGGAGTCAATATATTTCAGTGTTTTATTACTACGGAACCCTAGTAGCATTTAGCTGGTGAGTCTGAGCAGAAAATGAGTAATTCTAAAGTGACTCAGTTATCAGGGGAAATGATTAAAGGCACAACAAAAAAATCCATGGATTAATTAACAGGTCAATGGTAGTTGAGTAGTGATTACTAAATTACATGGCTTGCATACAAGAGAAGGAATTAATCGCTGATGGTTTTTCCAGCTTGGATGACTTTAGTCGTTACAGTTCCATCCATATCAGTGAGAAGAGATTCCCATTGATTGGCTGATGTATAATGAGATCAGCAAAGACAGTCCCTGGATTTCCTTCAATTCTACACATTCAAGACTTAATCTTGTTTTCTGTCAGTGATACATCCTTCTTCCTGTAGTTTCTGACAGTGAGATTTGAAGACTTGATTAATAATAAATAAAGCAAGTAGTTCTAACCATACTATGGGAGAAGGGAAAAGCCAGGGTCAGCAAAAAAGACGAGAACTTGATGCCAGCAGGGACATACAGATTCTGGGAGAGAAGGGCAAGTCATAATGTATTCTTTGGAAGCAATACAATTTTCACAAAGGAGAGAAACATCAAATGTATCAAAAGCCCCACTGTGTCATTGATGTTTCAACATATATTTATAAAAGAACCACTGAAGTAATTCATAAGTGGACATGTTTGCAAATATGTACAGAGCATATATTTCATATATTTTATATGAAAATGCCTTATGCAATAGATAGATAGATGATAAATGTATAATGTATCTGTGTCTGTAAATGCAAGCACCTGTAGGTTATGTTGGAGGGTTAGAAATAACATACAGAAATTAACTATTAGGTCATTAGCAAAAACGTGCCATGGTTAAAAGAAAAAATAGAGCCTTTTCAGTATCGGCAGCTCAAATGGGTGATAGGTGAAGCAAATACCAAGTAGGCCTGGTCACAGTAAGCCTCACTGAGAAGCTGACATTTTAAGATGGAAACATAAAGGTTCTGGAAACTTATGTTAGTATCTAGAGAAGATGGGAGTTAACAGCTGTGTCAAAACCCTGCATTCATATGTGGTAGAGGATTAAACATAAAAGAATGTTTATATAGCTGAAGTAAAATGGGCAAAAGAAGTGTCAAGCGGTAGAAAATCATTCCAAGGAGGTCAGAATTAATAGTCACAGAGCTATGCAGAAAACGAAGCCAGCAAACTGGCTTCTCTCCGACTCAGGAACAAAAGATATGGCATTTGTGATAGTTTTGTGATAACATTATTGAGGGAAAAAGGAAGATGCATATCTGGGGACTTTTCATTTAAATACAATAAAAAATAAGAGAGACATTGATACATGGAAGATTCCATTTTAGGATTAAGACCCGAAAAGAAAGAGTAAATGTGAACAAAATGCAATTATAAGAGTGTTTGAAAATCAGCTCAGAGTCTAAGAAGGCTTTGCGTAGAACATTTTAACTCATTTTCAATGACTTTATAGCTAGTATATGTTTTCATTTAATTAAGAGTTTGATAAATTAGATAGTTATTGAAGTGGACTAGCTGGTATCTATTTACAGAAGACAGATTTAAAGACCATATGAAGTTAATGAAGAGATATAGGGTAATTTATCTGGCTAAAACTTAGTATGTTATAAACAGATAGAGGACACTGATAATCATCTTTGTCACGTAATGTACCTGGTTCCCCATTTACTGAAGGGAAAATAACTGGAGTATGAAGGAAGCAGAGTTGATTTGCCCTTAATACCATTAGAGTTCTGTAACAGATCACTTTGACGAAACCCCATCTGAGTACTACACCCCATAGAATATACACTGTTAGTGGGGCCACTGTAGCCTCTATCAGGAAGACCTTATATGCATATAGATTCACAGTTTTAGTTCATTTAAACAAACACTGTAATATTGAATGCATGTGAGCTATATATGTATCCTTTGCAAATATACATATGAAGCTTGCTTGTACTCAGTTTCAACAAGTTTGATTTCTTATCAAAAAATAAATATGGATCCAAAGGGCAGTTGGAAAGTCTATCATAGCTTCAGTCTATGTGGGTGTCATAGTCCACAGGACTGATTGCACAGTTTCTTCTCAGGATAGGTCTTTCAAGCCTACCAGTTTGCTTTTTCTCATTGAACACAGGCAGAATCTATGACCAACTGGCCATTCGCATAAGAGAAAAGGTAAGATGTCTCATATAACCATTGCCCATGACTCAATGGCAAATTACTCAATTATGTGAGAACATATGACAAATTTTTGAATCACCTGATCTCAGTTACTACAAACGATGAACTTTCTCCTTGATGATGTAACAAGTAGGACACTGCAGACAGAAAGGACTTCAAACAGAGTAAAGGCTCTTCCCTGCTCTTTCCATTTCCTGAGAAAACTGGCTTCTCCTCACAGGAAGAAGGCTACTTAATAATGACTCAACACTAAATGAGAAGAAAGGATTCATTTGCATTGTATAAAATAACCCTATTAAATAACACAAACATTTTAGCACACTACATGCCACATGCTTAAAAATTAACATCAACTTGCTGCCTTTAAAAATGTTCCTCAAACTATTTCACACAGTAGAAACTGAAGGAATATTGCTAAACTCCTTTTATGAGGCCACAATTACTCTAATACCCAAGACTCTCAATGACACAAAAAAGAAGGAGAGCTACAGACCAATTTCCATCATGAATATTGATGCTAAATTTCTCAACAAAATTTTAGTAAACTGTATACAACAATATATAAAAATATCATCCAACACGAACAAGTAGGCTTCATCTCAGAAATGCAGGGCTGGTTTAATATATGAAAGACCATAAATGTTATCCATCATAAAAACAAACTAAAGGAACAAAACCACATGATCATATCCTTAGATGCTGAAAAAGCCTTTGACAAAATCCAACACTCCTTTATGATAAAAGCCCTGTAGAGATCAGGAATACAGGGAGAATACCTAAATATAATAAAGATGATTTACAAGAAGCCGATAGACAGCATCAAACTTAATGGAGAAAAAAATCAAAGCAATCCCACTAAAATCAGGAACTAAACAAGGATGTCCTCTCTCCCCTTATCTATTCAATATAGTTCTCGAAGTTTTAGCTAAAGCAATAAGAGAATGAAAGGAGATTAAGGGGATACAAATTGGAAAAGAAGAATTGAAACTATCTCTATTTGCAGATGATATTATTGTATATGTAAGTGACCCACAAAATTCTTTCAAGGAACTTCTACGGCTGATAAAACACCTTCAGCAATGTAGCAGGATACAAGATTAACTCAGAGAAATCAGTAGCCCTTCTATACATCAAAGATATTAGAGCTGAAAAAAAAAAGGGAAACATTACCCTTCATAATAGCTGCAAATAGTAGTAAATACCTTGGAGTAAGTATAACCACAGAAGTAACAGATCTATTTGACAAAAACTTTAAATACTGAAGAAAGAAATTGAAGAGGATATCAGAAAATTGAAAGCTCTCCCATGTTCCAGGATAGGTAAGATCAACATAGTAAAAATGGCAATTTTACCAAAAGCAATCTACAGATTCAATGCACTGCCCATCAAAATCCCAACACAATATTTTTTGGACCTCAAAAGAACAATACTCAATTTCATTTGGAATAACAGGAAAGCCAGGATTGCCAAAATGATTTTGCTCAACAAAAGCACCTCAGGAGACATCACCATCCCTGACCTCAAGTTATACTATAGAGAAACAGTAATAAAAACAGCCTGGTACTGGCATAAAAACAGACTTGTGGATCAATGGAATAGAATTGAGGATCCAGACATTAACCCAAAAAATTATGAACACCTGATCTTCGACAAAAGGTCTTAAATATTCAAGGGAAATAATATAGTATATTTAACAAATGATGTTGGCATAGCTGCATGGTAGTGTGTAGAAAAATGCAAATAGATCCAAGCCTGTCACGCTGCACAAAACTCAAATCCAAGTGGATCAAAGACCTCAACATAAACCCAGCCACTTTGAACTTGATAGAAAAGAAAGTGAGAAATACACTTCTACAAATTGGTACAGGTGACTACTTCCTAAATATAACACCAGTGGCCCAGACACTAAAATCAGCAATCAATAAGTGAGATCTCCTGAATCTGAGAAGCTTCTGTAAAGCCAAGAACAGTGTCAATAGGACAAAACGACAGCCTACAGAATGGGAAAAGATTTTCACCAACCCTACTAGTGACAGAGGACTGATCTCTAAGATATATAAAGAACTCAAGAATCTAAAGTAAATATATGTGTAGCAATCTTATTTGCATTATCACCCTTGATAAGTCATGCTTATGATTTTTATCTTCTTTATAGTTATTGTTAACTTCTCAGCATTTTAAATTCATTTCACTGTTTTTCTTGATAAATACAAAATAAATAAAGAAAAAAAGAAAAAAAAAGAATCTAGAGCTTAAAACCTTGAATAATCCAATCAAAAAATGGGGTTCATATCTAAAAAGGGAATTCTCAGCAGAAGAATTATGAATGGCTGAAAGGCACCTGAAAAAGTACTCATCATCTTTAGCCATCAGAGAAATGCAAATCAAAATAACTTTGAGATACCACCTGACACCTGTTAGATTGACTAAGATAAAAGACACAGAGGACAACCTATGCTGGAGAGGATGCAAAGCAAGGGGGACACTCCTACATTGTTTGTGGGAGTGTAAGCTTGTTCAGCCACTTTGGAATGCAGTATGACAGTTTCTCAGAAAATTGAGAATCAATCTCCCCAAGGACTCAGCAATACCACTTCTGGATGTATACCCTAAAGATGCACAGTCACATTCCAAAGGCATTAGCTCAACTATGTTCATAGCAGTGTTATTTGTAATAGCAAGAACCTGGAAACAACCTAGATGCCCCTCAACTGAAGAATGGATTAACAAACTGTGATACATCTATATAATGGAGTACTACTCAGCAGTAATTAAAAATGATATTCTAAAATTTGCAGGCAAATAGATAGATTTGGAGAATATCCTCCTGAACGAGGTATCACAAACCCAGAAAGATAAGCAGGGGATGTACTCACTCATTAGTGGACTCTAAACAAACAAACAAACAAACATACAAACAAACAAGAAAAAGGCAAAGCATGCCCAAGCTGCAAACCACAACCACTGAACAGCTTGGGATCATAAACGCCTTGGACTGACTCCTTGAATCCTGCTCCCCCTAGAGGAACACCTGTTTCACTCTTGAGGTTAGGGGGAGAAAACTGGATCTGCTAGGAGTGGAGGCTAAACTAAATAATATTGGGATTGTGGGACCTTGTGACCGCCTGCTGCCTGCCCAGTGGGGAGTGGGGAGTTGTGGAGAAAAGAGAATGACCTGATGTGGTGGGAGGGGGAAGGGACCTTGACTAAGGATATACAAGGGTAGAAAGTGTGACTTCTTTGTTCATAATAATAATAATAATAAAGAAATTTAAAAATATTATTTTCTTTTGTTTCTCAGAGAAATAAAACATTATTCTATGTGCTAAATAATGTGAAGAAGACAGAGTAGATGATTTGAGACTACTGAGCCAGAGAAGCATCTCTCTGTAGCCATTTTGAGCACTACCCACACTGTGAAGCTATATTCTCTTGAAACAACCACAGGATGAAAGCTAGACAATTAACATGCAGGATTATAAGACTTACCTATAAAATTTCATAAGAATGATTTGGTCTTATAATGCCTGGCAGCCCTTGGTCCATAGGTAGCAGATTAGCCATCTCAACACCTAGAGATTTTTGCTAATGTCTGTAAACTTAGCCTTTCTTTAGATGACACTGTCACATATTTCTTCCTTTTCCACCAACCTAACACTCCATGTTGAGTAGTGAGAGCTGGACCATGCTCAGAAGATACAAGAAATGGGAGCATTGCTGCCTTGAGACACAAATGCCTCACCCTTGTTTCCCAAGCAATCTTGTGCTTTTCTCAACACTTTTGTTAAGTGGTATTAGAACATTTAATAAGCATAACTAAGATCTGTTCACCAATCCACATTTGAAAGACTTTTCTGGGTCATGGCTTTCTGGCTTCCTGGTGTGATGAAAATTGGTGAGCTCCCCATGTGTTCCTCTCTAAAAAACAAAATAAGGAAATCTAATGCTGAGTATATCTCTCTGCTCCATATAAAATTAGTCATATATTTTATATATATATACATATATATATGTATTGTTCTGGAATCAAGGGAATTTACAGGGTATCACTAGGATATAGAATACTTTTTATCAAAGCAATGTGAGATTCCTGTCTGTACCTCTCCGCTATTGATTTTCAAAGTCTTTCTAGCCTGAACAGGCTTGCAAAATCCCTTCATCAACTCCTGGGCAAGGCTAGCTTCTTAAAATCCTGTCCTGATGTCCATAATCTCAGTTCACAAATCTGGTGAGCTGTGAAACAGAGACTGCAGTAAGGCTAAGTGCCAGTCATTTCCGAGTCTTTTTAACTGGAGTGTTGGGGGAGACAGATTTTTTTCCCATATCCTTTGCAGTCATATTAAGCCAAAAATGGAGGATGTGTGGAAACTATTTTACATATAACCAGTAATCATTAACTGAAATTGGTAACCGTCTAGTCTTGGCTTTGAATTCTTTCAAACCAGTTTATCTAATTTATCTAATAAATTTATCTAATTCGCAATTTGCTATGAGTTACAAGGAAGATAGACAACAAGTACATAAATGGAAAATTCACCAATTAAGTATCTGTGTGAGTGTTGACAATACTTTGCATGAAGCATATTGCATGAGTTTGTAGCACCAATAAGTCTGTTATTTCCAAGAAATACATTTCCTGGAATTTATTCAAAGCTGTTCCTTTTTCTGCTTGCTCTCCCATAATAAATTATGTTTCTCAACTTAAAGAAAATGGAATTTTCCTGAAAATTTGACAAAGTACCGTATCACCAGAAACATTCTTTTAATGTACTCATTGCTGATACTATTAGCTTCAGAATAAATCATTTTGTACAACTCAGTGAGTGCATTTTATTTCTAAAATTCAGCAGGATTGGTGAGTGCTTGTTATGTATAGGACCTTATACTATAGTACATAGAAACTAGGCAACTTAGAATATGAGTGGGACGTTTTCCAGAGTTAAGTGACTCACACTCAAATAGTTGTACTCAGTACAGAAACCAATAATCTAGTAAGAATCCACAATTTGATTCATTTACCAATAATCTAATAAGAATCCACAATCCGATTCATTTTTATCAAGAAGACTTCTGACATTACTTATTTTATGGGAGTCTCCAAACAGTGGCAGAGTGTTGGGACTGTCAATTGATATTTATTCAGATGTTATGCTGAAAGATAATAAGCATGGTGGTCTATTTAATTGCCCATTTCCAGAGTCAATTTTTCTTTTTCCTTTTGTATTAGTGTCATTTTCAGAGTGAAAATTGCTTTTTAATACAATTTCTTTGACTGGATATTATGGGTGCATCAGTGAATTTGATTTTCCCTAGATGGGACGTTACATTTGTATATGTATATGAATGGGTTTATTAAGACAAACTCTACTGAAAACAGACCTGCTTGATCACAATCCTCTTAATAAATTTTCTTGGCATTACTAAATGGCACCACAAACAAATTATGATATTCGGTGTGGAAGCCCTGCAATAATATTGCTTTCTTCATGAATAATTCCTTTTTATGAATTGTATAACTATGCATATATACATACATGTTTATTGCTCTCTGGTTAGTAATCTTATATGTTTTATTGTTATTTTGTACACATTGCAAAATGAATCAGTTACATATTCTAAATAATCTCCCCATATCTCTCTACTCATTTTTCTACTGTCTTGATTAAACTTGTAACTCTACCTGCCTTACTAATATTATAATCTCTAATTAGTCTCCATGACTCTACATCCATATCTGCCCCATTTTATTAATTTCTTTTTGTTGGCAGATAGGATAATTTTCTTAAATTTTACTCAGACTCAGGTGCTCCTTTTTAACATCACATCCTAACTAGAGATTTTTCTCCAAATAAGGTTAGAATTTCTCCACTTTTCCTCTTTCTATGTATTTATTTTCATGATAGCAATTATGCAAAGTTGCCCACTGGTCATATTGCATCATATGAAATTGCTACATCAATCAGTTGTGAAAAACAAAAGTAGTAAATTGCTACTGTTGGAATTAAAATAAGTTAGGCAAGGGTTTAGAATGTAGTTCATTGGTAGAATATTGACTTGGCATGCATGAAACACTCAGCTCAATACATATATGAAATTGAACTAAATTACATATATGATTTCAACATAAAGGAAAATAAATTAATAATCACAATCATAATAATTTGCTTAATTTTTCTATTTTCTTTACAAAATTTTTGTTTATTTATATATATGTATTTATACACACACATATATATACATATATATAATTGCTCTCATTATTTAGGTTTAAGTTTATAACTTTTTTTTGGAAGTCCTATCAAGTTATATAAACTTCTATAGGACACAGAATCAAAAATACAAATAGATATATATCTATCACTCTGCACAAAACTCAACCACGTGGATCAAAGTTCTTAACATAAACCCAGTTACACTGAACTTGATAGAAAAGAAAATAGAAAATACCCTTGAACACATTAGCATGGACAACCTCATCCTAAATATAACACCAGTGCCACAGACACTAAGAACAGCAATTAATAAATGGGACTTCCTGAAACTGAGAAGCTTCTGTAAGGCAAAAGACATACTCAGTAAGGCAAACAACAGCCTACAGAATGGGATAAGATCTTCATCAATCCTACATCTACAGAGCACTAATCTCTAAAAAATTAAGAAAACACAAGAAACTGGAGGCCAAAAAACAAAATAATCCAATTAAAAAGTGGAGTTCAGATAAAAATAGGGAATTCTCAACAGAACTCCAAATGGCTGAAAGACAAAGAATTGCTCAACATTCTTAGGTATCAGAGAAATACAAATCAAAACAACTCTGAGATACCCTCTTATACCTGCCAGAATGCTAAAATCAAAAACACAGATGACAGCCTTTGCTGGAGATGTGGAACAAAAGGAACACTACTCCCCTTACTGGTGTGAATGCAAACTAGTACAACCACTTTGGAAATTATTAAAGTGGTTACACAGACACAATATCCCCAATGATCCAGCAATACTACTATTGGTTATATACCCATAGGATGTACATTCTTACCTCAAGGGCATTAGCTTAACTATGTTCATAGCAGCATTATTCATAATAGCCAGCACCTGGAAACAACCTAGATTCCCCTCAATTGAAAAAATTAATTGAAAAATTGTGGTACATTTACACAATAGAGTACTATTCGGCAGGAATGTAAAATGACATCTTGAAATTTGCAGGCAAATGGATGGACCTAGAGTGTATGATCCTGAGAGAGGTAAAACAGGCCCAGAAACATAGACATGGTATGTACTCACTCAAAGTGAATTTTAGATATGAAGCAAAGGATAACCAGGCTAAAATTCACAAATCTAGGTAACGGGGGAACTTAAGAGAAATATTCATGGATTCCTCTAGGAAGGAGAAATAGAGAAGATCTTCTGAGTAAACTGGGATCATACAAGGGGAGGGAGCAAGAGGAGGTAGGAAGATACCATGAGAGAATGGGATGGTAAGTGGGAGGAGCAAAAGAGAGGGGAAACAAAGAAACAGATATCTTAGTACAGAGAGCCAATACAGGGTTACAGAGAAACCTGGCGCTAGGGAAACACTCAAGAACCCACAAAATGTCCCTGCCTAGATCTCCAAACAATAGTAGAGAGGCTACCTAAATTGGCCTTTCTCTATAATCAAAAGAATGATCACCCTAAATGTCATTATAGAACCTTCATTTAGCAACTGATGGAGGCAGAAGCAAAGATCCATAGCTAAACACCAGGTGTAATTCCTGGTTTAGCTGAAGAAAGGGATGAAAGTTTATCTGAGCAAAGACATCAGGATCATAAGGTGGAGACCATGGAGACAGCCAACTAGAGCTATTGTGAGCTCATATACTCTGAAATGACAGATGAGGAACCTTCATGAGAAGGAACTAAACCCTCTGAATGCAGATGATATGCAAATGGCAGTTCATGAAGCCCCTTGCAGTCAGACCAGAGTTTATTCTTGGTGCATGAACTGGCTTCTTGAAGCCCATTTTCTATAGAGGAACACCTACTTAGCCTTGATATTGGAGGGAGGGACTCGAGCCTATCTCAACTAGATATGCCAGACTGATCTGACTCACCTTGAGATTCCTTGCCGTCCCTGAGAAATAAATGGGGGAATAGGGTGGCAGGAGGCTGAAGCATGACTGGGAGGAGGGGAAAGAGGAGAAGCAGTGGTGGGTATGGGGAAAACTCTTAAAAAATAATTATAAATAAGAGGTCTCAGTCCACTTCTCATGTATATAATCTTTATGCAAATAGAGTTAAATGTACATTAAAATTACATCACCATTATGTATTATAAAACAATGAGTAAATTTTAGAAGCTAGTTAACAGGTTTATTTTGGTCACAATTGTACCCCAAGTATTTAGTACAGTATCTACCATACAGTGTTTTTTTATAAAATAATTCTTAAATAACACATTAAACACACAGTGAAGTAGCATTTGTTTCAATCATTTCAGTTGGTGATCTCATTGAACCATAATGATTTTCCTTTTATATATTTATATGTAAGGTTATTTTGAAGGAGACATGGAAGTTTTCATAAGACTCTGTGTACTGCTGAGATTCCTCTGCATGTTTGTTATTTCTTAATAAATATTTCAAATGATAGTGTTGATGGGCCAAACTCTTTAATCCTATACTTAGAATTAAAGGTGTGAGCTACTACTGCTTGGCTGTTAGGTTTTGAACTCATACAAATCCAGAAATATCTCTGTCTCCTGAGTGGTTAGATTAATGGTTTGACTGTGGGTGATCTGTTTTCTGATTATCCAGGCTGGTTTATTAAATATGCAATATGCCACCACAGCTAATGTTAGACAGAAAAATTGTCTGAATGGACAATACTGTAAAGCATGGTGAGTGGAAGAAGGGAGATTTGGAGGATTTTCCCATGAAGTAGGTTGACTTCCATCTGAGGGGCACTGACTCTTATGTTCCCCTTGGGAGATGATGTGTAGGTAGCTTCCACTCTGCCCATCTGAGAGAGCAATAGACAAGTTATGAAGAGAAATGTAACTTTTTGTTCATCACTGATCATGAGAGCACAGCATCTTCTCCTTTGTGTCATGAAAATTTGATAATAAACTGAGATATTAATGTTTTCTCTCAAAATAAGAGAAACACAAATATAATTACTAAAACATAAAGATAGCATTATTACTGTCATTCATACATAAATATCAAACTATATTAAGTCTTTCTCTTTGTTTTTCTTCTAGGTAAGTGATGCCCAGTTTGACTGCTGACACAATGATTACTGCATTGCCTTACCATAGAGTGACTTCATGTGCATTGTACCTCAAAGTGACAGTCCACTATCTTCCACACATGCTGCTAACTAACATAGAAAAAAATCTGTGGTTAGTATATGTTTATGGTTATGTCTCTAAGTAATACTTGTTGCACTTTTCTTTAAGGTAAGTGAAACTATTCAAATCTTGGTTTGCACAAAAACTTGCTAAGAGAATATGACCTTCAAGGCAACCTTAACAGTGAATGTCCATATAACAATCTTCACACCTTCTAATATATTTACAGCATTTGATTGACATTAAATATTTTGGAGGATTATTCAAGCCTTACATTTTTATCATTTAAATAACAACTTTCTCTGAATGTTTATATTTGTTTCACTTTTACTTTCTACTCAAAACATTGATTCAAAATTGTGTATTTTGCATGATTTGGGTGTGTTCTAGAATCTAAGGTATTAAAATGAATGGCTTCATCTTCGTGTATCTAATTTAATTGGATGGAGGTTAGAGTTTTAATCTTGAAGAAAATTACTTCTTCGAAGTGCAGTGTGGAGTAGGATTTAGTTGGCAAGAGGAGTGATGAATGGAAAATGAGGGGAAAGAATACTTGGAGTTATTAAATATTCAAACAGTGACTGCTCCTACAAAATTGGCGATGAATCTTCTTGGTTATTGTCCAGGACTTGGGTATTCTCTTGGCCTTTTTCACTTAACTGTTCTCCAATTCTTTGCTCTGTTTCCAAATGCAGTTTCGTTTTTTACATAGACATCAACCTTGCTCATTTCAACTGTTTGCATTTGCCTTGGGCATCTCAGATGTTCCAATGAAATGACTTGTGTGTTGCTTGTTTGTAATTTGGTACAGGCCCCCCTGCCTTGACAGAGAAGTGACACACCTCCTTATTCATAGTAATTATCCTCACTGATGAAGCTCATCAAACCAACCCCACTGCTCACCTGATGAGGACAGATTTTTCTGAGGTGCTGCTGATTCCCTGTTTGAGTTTCAGTCATCAATACCCATGTGTGAAATTATTAATTACAGAGCACAATAGAATGTTCTCCCAGCAAAAGACTGAACAGCTTTCCTTGAAGGTCACAGTGGGAACTTGCCTTCTGTGACACATTATTATAAACTAAACATTTCATTTTGCTTCATTGTTAATTGAGTACCTCATCCAATGATTTACCACTGTGTGTCATAAAGGTCTTGGTATATACAGAAAAGGTATTGCTGTGCACTGTATAGCTTTTAATTTCAGAGATGGAAATGTCCCAAATGTCTTTCTCTTTCACTCTGTTGGTGGAAAAAGATAAATGAAAACAGATTGAGTTGGATAGACAGAAATGGATAGAGAACTGTCAAATTTAAAATTTGTATCAGTTCTCTATAGTGCTATGGCTCTATGTATAAGTAATGTTTATATGCTGTATGGAAAAAGCACTAGTATTGGAGTTATAAATCTGTCTTCTATTAAGTTGTAAAATGAGCTAGGTACTTATTTCTGTTTATTCTGAGTTGTTTGTTTTGGATATATAAAATGGATATAATTACAAGTACTTACTGGAGTTATACTGAGTATGGTGAGATGCCTTATTAATATTATAGAAAGAGCAATGAAAATCTATATTACTCCAGGAAAAAGATCATTTGATGATACATGTGAAATTTCCAATAAATAAATAATTAATAATAGCTGATCAGTAAAAGTTAAAAGATGAGGAGGAGGAAAAGACCATCAGGACAGAGCTTATAACAACGATGTTCTAAGCTCCACAGATCAATGCCAGATGAACTACTTTTAAGTAATGTGTATGTGTGTTTGTGTGTGTGTGTGTAGTTTCACTATTTCTAAATAAATGTGGACAACGCCCAGGCAGACAATCACTCTTGCTAATGTTCTTTGATCAGTTACCCCCACATTGATCAAGATCAATGGTGGTTGTAATATTACATGTGTGTCATGGAATCTCACTGGAAAATATCCAATTATGGGTCAATGATGGTCACAGTTGTGGAGGTCTAATAAACAATTTCTGAAATGCAACCAATGGAGAAGTAATATTTTTCCCTTGCTTTGTGCACTGGTGTACCCTGTGTTCTAAGTGCTTTACCTGTGTGTCTTCATTTTAATCTTCACAGCAAAATACTTGAGATAGATAGTGTCCTTTGTGTTTCAGAAGGGATCCTTAGTAGCAGACATTTGTACAATTAGCTTTAAATATGTTTTGAGCCCCTATTCTAACCTAAACATGAATATATTTTGTCTTTTGAGTGTTCTAGTGTTTTCTTACCTTTGAGTATTCTATTTGCTGATAATTTTTATACCACAATTACCATTATAGATATTGTTTTAAATACTTCCAAATATTTCATTCCCTATGAATATTTACATCATCTCAATGAAGTCCTGCAATAGTAGCTCAAAGGCATTACATTGTACTTAAAAAGAATGATACTTTAAGAAGGTACTTCAAGAGGCTACTCTAGGGCCTGGAGAAATGAACCACTGGTTACAAATGAGCATGTACTGCTTTTCCAGTAGATTCAGTTATGTTCCTAGCACCCAAAACAGACTGCTCACAATTACATGTAGCTCCAGCTTTCAGAAATCTTTTGTGTCTTCTAGCAGAATACACACACATGCACACACACTATACACATGTATGACATGTGCATTTTTAAAAATGTGAAATCAGTGGCCTAACTTGTATAAAGTCAGGTCATTCTGTGACTCAATGACACCTGTCATCAATTATGTCACACTAGGCACTTAACAGTACTCACATAATGTACTTTCTCATTTCTATAAGTCTAAGTATGTTATGATGATCTGTATATTTCTTTTTTTAAAAAAAACTTTATTTATTTATTATTTATTTGCCTTGGTGTTTGCCTGGAACTGGAACTACAGACAGTTGTTAGCTGCCATGTGGGTGCTGGGAATCGAACCCGGGTCCTTTGGAAGAGCAGAGGGTGCTCCTAACCGCTGAGCCATCTCTCCAGCCTCGATCTGTATGATCTGTATATTTCAATGCAAATCTCTGTAGATCTCCCATGTTGGTGTTGTGTCCCATACAGCACAGCAATTTGGGCAGTACTAAAGTCTATGAATACATGACATCAATAGAAACAGAGACTCCATCTCATATAGTAGTTGACCTCTCAGCCATGAAGAGCATGCTTTCATTCACAAACCATGTAGTGCTCTTCTTTCTGTATAGCCAGAAGTGCCATGCATGTCTCTGCTGAACTATTACTGTAATTTAGGTGAATCTCAGTATCAAATCATCTATCTTCTACAGAAACCCAGAATATCTGTGTAGCAGAGACTGCTTGAAAAATATATCTGTATTCAATATCACCCAAGAGAATTTCTAAATCCTTACCCTCTTCATTCTTTTGATTATATTTTCAAAGAGACAGAATTTGAATTTATAAGACATGCTTCTCCCCAATACAATTCTGTAGTTAATGCTTGCACACCTCTGAGTGGTATCCTTTGAGTACAAGGCTTTGATTCTTCTTAATATCTTGCTATTCTTTTTCACATCTGTTGGAATTTCTGTATAATCATTTCTCAAAATGTATTTTGATCAAGTCATGGACAGTTGGATATAAATGTCCCTCATGTGTGGGCAAGGTGAGAAGAAGGGGTCATTTCACTAAGGAAGGTAGAGATGAGAACAGGGCTGCCTAATGAGGTGGGAAGAATTCTTCTATTAGACAGTTTCCCTTGGGGCCAACTATGTATGGTTTTTGTTACACATTCTCTCGTGTTGAGGAAGACAGAAAGATTTTGGTGATAATGATCTGATTTCAGAAAATACATGTATCATGGAATCATCTGCTATGCAATAACTGTGTTGATTGCTTTCAGTAAAATATGTGGTAAGCTAGGAACAAGTCTCAGTATACTTTCTACTTTCTTGCTTAACTGGATCTACTTTTCTCAGTTCTATTAGCTTTTCAGGTTGGAAAAAAATGGGGCTAGAACAAAACACATAGTAAGTAAATGAGTCCTCATATTTTAATTGTTCTAAGATTAAGAACAATACCTCCAACAAATAATATGGTGTAAAAGTATTTTTACAAGTACATAGTTATAGTCACACAGGTACTACTTTTGTGAATTGTATCCTTCTACCAGTAATGGAATATGAAATATATTTTGTAGATCTTCATTTTTATAACCCAAAGAAGAAATGCTTCTAAATCTGGAGATGTTTAAAATGCAATTTTTTCAAGGAATATAGAAGAGAAGGGAAATTCTTCAATGACCACATGTCCCTATGAAGTGGAGAAATGACCATGTAAATATGCATGGAAGGTTTCTGTTAATATTTTTTAATAATAAAATTTATTTTAAATATCATTTTACATATAGATGCATACATAGAAAATTTTCTCATTCCACTCATTAGAATATGATGTTCATAGGCAATAGCCTATTGATATAATAATAAAGTCTGTAAGGTACATTCCAGTTGTATCCTTCTACTAGGGATCCAGGGCTGCATATAACATTCCTGGTGTTATATTTTGAAGAAAATTCAAATTCAGTTAGTGAATGCATTTCCTCTCAGACTATGGCTACTGTGGCTGTTCTTTAGCTGAGGACATTCTTCCACCTTAACCTCAAAATAGCATTTATGATAGTGACTGGAGATGATATCCAGATATGTGATACAGTTGGGTAGCTATTGTCCATGGAAATCACTCAAAATATTATCTAGAAAATAGTAAATGCTCAACAAATATTATTTTGTAATTGAGCTCTACACAGAAATCTAAACAAATTTCTCACACACTTTCTAGGTCTCTCCTCTGGTCAGGTATAATACTAACATCATCGTCAACCTGCAGGAAATGTATTACTTCTGGAACCTTTCTGCTTGTGATAGTGGGGATGGCCTCTATAGATTAATTATGGAGCTGTGCTTCGGTGAGGCACCACGTTTTTAACATTCATATTTCTTCCTGAAGGAAGAGAAATATTTTTGACTTGAGTTTTTAAACTGTAATATTTAACTGCTGGTCTGTGCAATTAATCAAGTGTTTCCATAATCTGGTTACTCTCCTGGACTTGTAGAATTTCAAATTAGTAAGGCTAGAATTGTAAATTACTTTTGTATTTCCAAGCTAAATCGCATGGGTAAAAGCAAGTAGAGAAAAAAAAAAAAAAAAAAAGAAAGAAATAACTTAAACTGCAGAGGAAGATGACTGACATCCAAGTTACAAACTACTTCAATTTCTTGGCTATTTCTAATACGTATATTTAATCTGAACAATTATAATCATAACTACACATCAAAAACAAATCTTGGACAGATGAGAAACTCAGGACATATGAAATTAAACTTTAACTGGGCTGCTTCACATAGCATCTTTGTGAAGTGAAGACTTAGCCTACATCTGAACATCTTATTCATATCCAAGACATCTCTATTCTGTATGTAGATGATCATACTATAAAGCCTCCATTTTAAATCTATGTCATTCTCTAAGTAGTCCCCATTGCTGATTGTTCTGCTCACCCTTGGAGATCATCAGTCTTAGCTCTATATATTTATTCTGAGATTCTGCAATATTTCTCCCTGCTTTTCTCACTGCCTGAATCATTTCTTGAACAAGTTAACTAATGTCACTAATTTCAATTTTCATCTAATTAGCCTTTAAGAATTTACTTGAGAACCTCAAAAAAAAGATCACCTCATTGTCCTACCCCACAGAATGGCATATTATTAACATTTCATGAGGGTGAGGGCTTCAGATGCTGTTATGTGTCTTCCTAGCAGCAGTGTGGACAAAACAAGGTTATCACAAGTAAAATACCTTCAGATTTTCTTTTCAGATTCTACTTTGCAGCCCAATTTAATATATGTATTCTGCTTAGCAATTTTTAGTCTATGGAGAAATTTCTTGTCTAGGTATTCTGTATTTTGGACATTAGCTTTAAATTACTAAATATCATAATTTTAAATTATGATATTAAATGAAATTTATTAAATTATTTGTCAAGTTATTTTAACTTGAGAAGAAAGAAGAAATTAAATAAAGGAATGGAAAACAAGAAATAGAGGAATAAAAGGAAGGTGTTAGAAATGACATTAGTATCTGAAATGTGATTATGTTACAAAGCTTGTATAACATAATACTCAGAGACTGAAACAATCTGTTTGACATAGAATCAGTGACTTTTAAGTCTTTACAGAAGTTCAATATGATCCTAAAGGATTTTAAATATGTAAAATGTTCTATCTTAAATTGTAATGCCATAGGTTTGACCATACCTATTTCTCTAATTAAAACAACCTTGTACTGACATTGTGTTTCTACGAAATAAAATAATAAGATGTCAAGTAACTTACTCAATATCCTTAGCTATCAAATGGGAAGACTGGGAGTTGATTCTAGAAAACATTGTTCTAGCCTAAGTTTTCTCAACCTGTGAGTCTAGATTCTTTTCCCTTTATGTGTTGCATGACCTTTTCACAGGGGTCACCTAGGCCCATTGTGCATATCGGATATTTATATCCTGATTCATAGTCATATCAAAATTAAAGTTATAAAGTAACAATTAAAATAATTTTATAGCGAGGGTCATGAAAATATGAGGAATATATTGAAGAGTTACAGCATTAGGAAGATTGAGAACCACTGCTCTAGATTTCACACATTTATAACACTTGCATCAGCAGTAGAGATTCATACTTCTGACAAATGCCTTAACATCATCCCCTCTTCTAAATATTTAATGTGACAAATATCTGTATCTGTCCAATATTATTATTTGATACAGGTAAAGAAACATAAGAATTAGTTTTCTTTCTTCCATCTATGCTCCAAACCTATTTATTGGAGATTATAGGATTCAAATCCTGCCCTCCTAATATCTCAGATAAACTTAGTGGAGTCTTTGAAATAATTTATCTTCCAGGAGATATGTAGGGCATATACATACATAGTAAGAATAAATACATAGTTATCTAAAGTGTTTTAATATCACTTAGTAATGTATCACCCAGGTATACACCATTGTAGTGCAATTTGGCTACACAAGTTTTATAGAACACTCAAGACTGAGGATGAGTAGGTATTCTCACTGATAGCAAAGCACTGGAAACAGGCTGCTGTAAAAGTTCTGAGAAAGTACAAGGTCAAAACTGTTTATATGCATTGACAAGTTATCTAGAGGAGATGGAATAGATCTAGAGTTTGATAAGTGGGGAATATCAAATTATTTTGAACACTGAGAACATAGTACTTTTCCTCTTGTGGTGACCATCTGCTTCCTTTCCCCATGTACTCTATTATGATATTATAATGATTTTTCTACCTTTCTCTTTTATCTTGGGAGATATTGTCAGATATCAAATGATAATCCAGGAACTTAAAAAAAAAAAACAGTTCTTTCCTTCTATTCGTTTCATTCAACCAATTTTTTTTTTTGCTTTATTTAAATCATTTCAAAAATCTCACTCTCTTAACTCCCTTAGAAAGAGAACAGCTTAGCTATATACAAGAGTTCTCTTGGCCAGTTTTGCATTGAACTTTTAATTCAGCATCAGATATCTTTCAATGGCTCTATGCCCTTCTTTTCTGCAACCCTGAGCACATGATGTAAATTTAACTTTCTGCTGTTATCATGAAGCTCACATCTGATCTGTCTGTCTAGGAATCTACTCTTCATTAAATTTTCTGTGCCAGATTTCCACAACTCTTTGAGGAAATATTTCACATTAAATTGATGAACTCTTTTGTAAGTTGCCAAGTTCTTATTTTTGAAATAATAGCAATAAAATATTCTAAAGACTATACTCCAATTTCATGAATGAAAGTGACTTTCATTATAAAAATATTAGAAGGAAATGATCTCTGTATATAATGGAGCCCTTTACATTGAAAACATTTACTTTCTGAAAGTATTTCAAGGTTATTTTTGTTTGTCTGTTTGTTTTTGTTATATGGACCAACATTTTGGAAATACTAATATGACTATGAGTATGCTGGCATGTTCACAGCTTTTTAAATCAATTATAAAATAGTTCTAAGCAAAAGCTATTTCTTAGGAATCTCTGTTTGTACCTGACTCAGTCATACTGTTTGTACAGCTTGGAGCAATGGAGTCAGTCATTGATCATAAGCGTTTAAGCAGTTGGTGCCCTTATTTATGTCTTGGAACTTCTTTCACACCATTTAGGGATGTGCAGGACCTTCTGTGATTTGATTCAAGCACAGTGCTCATCATCTTTTTTGTTACTACTATTCTTCAGCCCTTGATTAGGCTTTTAGTTTTCAAAGAATATTTAAATGGCACCTTTGTAGCTAGTTTACTGCAATTCACCTCTAGATGCCTACATGGCCCTTGGTAGCTTAATATTCATTGTCTGGATTACTCACAGCTGAAGAGAGAACTGACTTAGCACTAGGAAACTTTAGCACATATGAATCCCTACAGTACCCTGGCTATCACTATTCTAGATCAGTATTTATTTCTTACAGAATCTTTTTGAGTAAATAGTCACTTTAGCAAGAGTTTTTTAAGGGTTAGATAAAGACTGTTCCTACTATTTATCTGGTAATCTAAACTGAAAATGTTTTTCATGTCTAGATGCTTTTAGTGGAAGAAACCACAGAGAACCCAGAGTCTATACCTGGTACATACTGAGCCAATCTTAGTATCCATTATATGTGATCTTTACTATTCTTTCAGTAACTTTTACCCTCCTGTATCTTTTCCTCAGCTGCCCACTCATTTCGGTAAGAAGACATTTTTATGTAATTATTTGTTGAGTCTTCCCTGTAGAATGACAAATTTAAAGTCAAGATATTTAACTGATATGATGCTATTCTTAACATGATTAATGGAACGTGTTTATCAGATGAAGTTAGCAATTGCAGCCCATTCTGAACCGGAATACTCCATCACCTTATAAGACACCAGTATTCTTGTTATCTCCATCTACCTGGAAGTTTCTCCAAGTACTATAAAGGATTCAAAACTTGTGTTCGAATGTTCACCTTCCTCATTTCAGCAATGGTATATATTAGCAGTAGACAGGGTGATAAAAATCTCATACTTGGTTCCCTGTAATGAACCTCGATGCAGTTCTCCTTTTCCATCAGCAGGGGGCTCAGAAAACCTTTTACCCACTACAATGTCTACTGAAAATTGTTGGCCTGTTGGCTTTATTGTTAAAAGAATAGAAAACAAATATTCTGGAGTTTATTAGTTCTACTTGAACAACCCCATATGTATTAAATGACACCTCTACTTTTTTGGCTTATAGACATTGGTATTTAATGCTTGACAATTACTTAGAAGGTGAGTGTGTAGATCCTTAGGAGCATCAGAACACCGAGCATGGAAACAGATTTATTTGTGTTTCCAATTAGAATTCACAAAAAAAGAAGTTCTTAGCATATTTTCTATCTTTAAAAATGTAAGGAATTGTAAGAAACTATACAAAAACAGCCTGTTTCTCTTTAGTTTATGACTTTATAAATTATTCAAATGCTGGCTACATTTGCTTGTGTCATTCCTCATTTACCAGAAACAGGACTTGCCAGGCACAGTAGCAGTCTCCTCCCACCCCTTACTTCCATAGTTCCTATTTCAGAAAGGGTGGTAGAGATGCGCTGGTAGCATCTTTACAGCCCTCTGAATCACATGGGTGTAGATATCGCCCATGGTTCTTCAATCCTTTATCAGGGAGAAAAAAACAAGCTGCCTGCCCATCTAGTTCTTTCTGAATCCCTTCCAGTGGATCTTGTAATTCTTTGCCAGTCATCACCAGGATCCTTTTTCCATCCTGTCTTTTCATGTACATCCAAGTAACCACTAC
The DNA here is from genome assembly GCA_004025045.1 of Sigmodon hispidus. Classification (NCBI taxonomy): domain Eukaryota; kingdom Metazoa; phylum Chordata; class Mammalia; order Rodentia; family Cricetidae; genus Sigmodon; species Sigmodon hispidus. Next base: position 74,022 of record PVIH01006132.1, on the reverse strand, counting down.
AAAATTGGCATTTGCACAACCCATTTTTTTTGTGTGAATTTGACAAGATTTGTGATAATGCATCCTCGTAAATTAAATACTGATGGTTGATGGTATTTCCTATTTTATTCAATCAATCTACAGGTAGATGGATAGGTGGAAAGATATATGAGATGATTGTTGGGTGACTGGATATAAAGGTAACTGAAAGAATATATATTGGATAAATATATACTATATATACATATAAGATACTCTTTCTGCATTGATCCTTGAGCTGTACAATAAAGTTAAAAGTTCCACTTCTACAAATTGATGTTTTATGTAAGATTATAAATCTAAGATTACGAAACATCATAAATCATAAATATTTATAATGATATATAGCTAAATTTAGACACTTTAAGCTGAGGGATGGTGCAAAGTGAGGATTTAAAATTATTTTTAAATTTTGACATAATATAATACAACAAATATAATAATATAAATAATAATAAAAATGTTGAACTAAGTCCTTTCTTTTGTCTTTCAAATTCATACTCATTTTTATAATTTATTTTTATATGCATGTACTTTTTATTAATTTTTATTTTAAAAATGTTTTTCTTACACCCACTACTGCTTCCTCTTTCTCCTCTTCTCCCAGTCCTGCCCCTAACCACTCCATTCCCCCATCCATTCCCCAGAGAGGCCAAGGGATCCAAAGGTAACACAGATCAGTCTGGAATATTCAGTTGAGGTAGGACCTATTCCCTTCCCCCAGTATCAAGTCTGGGAAAGATGTTGCTCTGCAGGGTATAGGCTCTGAGAAGATATCTCATGCATCAGGAATGAAGCAGTTGACTGCAAGAGGATCCACAAACTGCCCCTGCAATTCAATTGTCATCTACATTGAGAGGGCTTTGACCAGCCTACTCTGTGGGTCTCCTCATCAAAATCCTGATCCCTTTGCTAAATTAATCTCTTCTCCCTTTCTTCAGCTGGTCCAGTAGCTCTGCTTGGTGTTTAGCTATGGATCTCTGCATCTGCCTCCATCAGTTGTTGGATGAAAATTCTATAATGGCAATTCATTCCCAATATCAAGTTCATTCATTTGATAATAAGGGAAGGCCAGTTTAAGTACTCTCTCCACTAGTCCTACTCAGGGTAAACTTTTAAGTTCTTGGGGGTTTCCCTAGCACCAGGTTTCTCTCTCTTCCCACAATGATACCCTCTACCATGATATCCACTTCTTTGCTCTCCATCTCTGTTGCTTCTCCCACACAACCATCTCATTCTCTTGTGCTATCCTCCCACCTCCCCATGCTCTCTCCCCATGTATGACCCCAAACGACTGAGGAAATCTTCTTTACTTCCCCTTCCCAGAGGGATATATGGATGCATCTGTTAACTTCCTCCTGCTGTGTAGCTGCCCTAGGATTGTGGATTGTAACCTGATTATTCTTTGTTTTATGTCTAAAATCCACTTATGAGTGAGTACATACCATGTGTGTCTTTCTGGGTCTGTGTTACCTCACTCAAGATGATATTTTCCAGATCCATCCATTTGCCTGAAAATTTCAAGATGTCATTTTTTCCCCTACTGATTAGTACTCCATTGTGTACCACCTTCTTTTTAATTCATTCCTCAGTTGAGGAGCATCTAGGTTGTTTACAGGTTCTGGCTATTACAAATGATATTGGTATGAACATAGTTGAACTAGTGCCCAAGGAGTAAGACTGTGTATCCTTTGGGTATATGCCCAATAGTGCTATTGCTGGATCATTGAATAGATTGATTACCTGGTTTCTGAGGAACCACTGTACTGATTTCCAAAGTGGATACACAAGACTGAATTTCCACCAGCAATGGAGGAGTGTTCTCCTTGCTTCATATCCCTTACAGCATAGATTGTCTTTTGTGCGTTTGATCTCAACCGTTCTGACAAGTATAAGATGGTATCTGAGAGTTGTTTTGATTTGCATTTCTCTGATGGCTAAAAATTTTGAGCAATTATTTGTCTTCTAGCTGTTATCAGTGAATTCTTAATATATAAATAAAAACTGCTATATAGTCTATATAATGTTACTTTTGTGTTTATATTTTCAGGACTGCTAAACTTGTATTGCAAAACCAATTGATGTGATCTTTCTTGGGAAAGGCTATTTCTACTGTTGTCAGATTTCTTATTTGCCTATGTTTTTTGATTATTTTTGTTTTGTTTGGTTGTTTAATGGTATTTTTTTGAGATGTGATACCTTTAATTGTTTTTTAAATTGGTATTACAATTTTAGTTTTCTCTTATTTTTATTTTTTATATGAATAAATTCTCATTTTTATCCATGTATCCCCTTGTTCAAAATCCCTTCCCCCCATCCCTCTCAGTCATCCTCTCTTCTCCCCATCTCCTTATCTCCTCCCTAGCAAGGGCAGGAGGTCCTAAGGTCCCAAGGTGGCTTAGTTCAGCATCCATTCCAGGCAAATCTGCTTTCCTCATCCCACATCAAGACTGGGTCAGGTGTTTCCCTGGAGGGAATGGGCTCCAAGGTGCCATTCCAAGGTGCTTCAGATCCTAAGCTGTTCAGTGGTTGTGGTTTGCAAGCTTGGGAATGCTTTGCTTTTTGTTTAAAGTCCACTAATGAGTGAGTACATCCTCTGATTATCTATCTTTCTGGGTTTGTGATACCTTATTCAAGAGGATATTCTCCAAATCTATCTTTTTTTTTTTTTTTTTTTTTTTTTTTTGAGGTAGTGAGATTTCATTTGTACACTTACCAGGCCTGTTGGTGTTGTTCTTGTCTGGTCATATTTAGGCAGTCATATTGGTAAGATGCATGAGTATAGTTTGAAATATTTCTAAGAGGCATAGTCTTATTCTTTGTTTTTTTTTTTTCCATTCTTTCTGACCCTCCTTAACAACACAAGGGAAGAGTGTGTTATTTATTTAATTGATTGATTGGTTGATTATTTTTGAAACATGGTTTCTTTGTGTCACAGCTGTGTTTGTCCTGGAACTCACTGTGTAGACTAGGCTAACCTTAAACTCATGGGGAATTGCCTGTGTCTGACTCCCAAGTACTGAGATTAAAGGCATGCACCACCACTGCTGGCTTTTTTATTTTCATTTTTCTCTCCATTCTTTTCTTCCATGTCCTTCCCCAAACCTTTCTTCTGCTTTCTTACTGTCCATTCCATTCCTCTTTTTATATGCAAAGAAGGTCAGATCTCTTATAAATAATGACAAAACATGGCGATTTGCAGTATGTCTAAGCACCACAACTTATATTAAGGCTTGACACAGCAACCCAGTATAAGGAATAGGGTTCCAAAAGCCAGCAGAAAATTCAGAGAGCTCTTGCTCCCATTGTTAGGAGTCTCACCTGAAGACCAAGCTATGCAGTTGTCAAACTTATGCAGAGGGCCTAGATCAGTCTCTGACTGTTGGTGTAGTCAAAATGAGATTCTTAATGCAGTACAATTACTGAAAATATCATGAGTAAAAATATAAAGTGATGGACCCATTGACCATTGTAAGAAGAAGACGCCATGGTAGGTAGAAGAGTAAAGACAAAATTGAGAATGGAGCAAAGCATGGCTCTTCTATGTTTGTTCCTTTTTGAAAGGACCTGTGCTTAGACTAGTGTCCATTCTATGTGTGAAAAATCAATTATCAGAGAAAAAGAAAAGAAAAAAAAAAGAAGCACCATGACTGAATTCACTCATTCACCTGCTCACCAAACTCTAATAGTGAAACATTCCATTTCCAAAAGTCTGTGGCAGGTTCTTTGTTCTGTCTAAAATGCTAATGCTACCTCCTCTTTCCTTACACTTTGCGTCCATTCTCCTTCTAAAGTTCATGTTTTGTTTTCATTCCTCAAAGTGGCTTTATCTAGACAACTTTTTTCACAACACTTGTTATAAAACCTCAAATTTTTATATTACTTATATGTTTGTTAGAAACTTGTTATTGTGTTTCTTAGAAATTTAAAAATATATGGAATTGCTATTTTTGTTACTATTGGATGCCCATAGCCCATATTGGTACTTAACATATAGTAGACTCTTAAAAAATAAATATTGGTATGAATTGCAAGTATATTAAAATTAGTATAACTATGAAGAGATTCAAACTCAGAAATTTTTGGTAGCATATGTAAGAAAAACAGATTTAGATAGAATCTGTTCAGGCCCAGAAGTAAAATAATTCAATCTACTTACAAGAACTATGAGATATAGTAAAGTTATGGAGAATATATACATAAATAATTTCAATATAATTGGTTTCAAACATTTTTTCTGGTTCATAACTCCATATTTCCCCTATCTACAAGTACTGAAAAAGAGAGATAAGTAAAAAATAAAATGCCTCTGGGCTATTGGAACTGATATTATAAGATATTACAATGATTTTTGTCTTAAAAGTATTACATACTTATCTTTATAATACTCTTACTAATGTATAAATTCTGTCATCATTGACAGCATCACTGGAATCATGAATATTTATTAATCATTCTAAAAGAAGTTGTACAATGTGGTATAGAAGCACTCCTTGCCTGTATGCAAATGTGAGAGCTATAACAAATGACATTTGTATGGCTGACAAGGTGAATTTCTATGAGCCAGCCAATGTCCATCAGCAATTAACATGTCAGTAGATTGTGCCTGCTCTGACACTTCTGGTCTTAGTAAAAGAGTTGTCACATTATGTGTTATTGAGCTATCCATGCTATCCTATATACCAGAGCTATTGTTTGTAGAAACAAATACAGTTGTAGATTGAAAACGTCTTTCTTTATATGTTTCCAAGAATAGTCTTCTATTTCTGCTGCTTTATGGTAGAGAAAATATAAGTGCCACTAAGTCAGGGACTGTCTATCTTCTGTAGTCTTATTACAGCCCATTCAACACAGCCTCTGTGTTGAGAGAATTGACTTAGCACTAGGTCAATTACACATAGAATAACACATACAATCTTACTACGTCAGCATTCAGCGTTCTTTGATTAGCTGTGATTAGAAAGCTGTAACATTAGGTTTTGGATTGACAATTCACTTTGATCACACAAACACATACATGGTTACAACATGAAATAGCTCACAAGTCAGAAGTAAAAAAACCCTAGACTTTATAAACTTCAGGTAATCTTTACCATCTAATTTCAAGTATGACATGACAGGCAAAGAAGAATAGGGTACTTTAGGTATCATTACCTATGTATGCAAGTTACATAATTCCCACTGGATCTTCATAAGCATGAGGCTGCAAAGGTGTTTTTAGCCTCTCTATGCTTCAGCTAACTCCTCTGTAAAGTAGAAGTAGCCATGGATTATTATATAATGGTTTAACTGTAGAAACTTTATCTCAGTGGCTGTCATATACTCAGTAAGTAAGTTACTTTATTTCAAAATATAAAATATTGTCCTCTAATGCATGAGAGACTTAAGCAATAGATAGTAAACTTTTTCTTAAAGTGTAAATTCCTGTGTTTTTTATAAATATGGAAATAACTAAAAATGTAACCAACTGCCAGAGATGAATTTATTTAGACAGGCAAAGGGATCTTGAGTTTCTTTTACTGAAAATATCCAATTCTGTAATTTATACAGAGAACTTTATTACACACTCCATCTCAAAAAGGTGAAAAACAGAAGATATAAGGCTGATGATTTACTTAGCCAAACATAATTAATTGTTTCACAAGCAAAACACCATATAAACATCTCAACCTCTGTGCTACTGATTAACTCTAAAAGGCCTTGATTTAAGCTTTATTCAGCAGACAATCCTACAGTTACTCGTGAAGACAATTGGATAAGGTATTATGAAGTTTTATTTTGCTTATAATGTCATAGTAATATAAATTTTAAAATGAGAAAATCAAAGAAGTACTATTTTAAATAATTTCCTTTATTTTCAATATTATAATAGTTACATTAACCCCCTTTCTTTCCTCCCTCTGGCTCCTCCAAATAATCCTCCTAATTCTCTCAAATTCATGGCTGACCACTTTTTCATTAATTGTTGTTTATATGAGTATGTGCCTTTATCATTTTTATAAAATTATTTTACTTCTCTGTCTTCTTCTAACCCTAACTGTATTATGTTTTTATTGCATATCTGTTGTTAACAACTAGCTGTGAATTACTTACTCACAAATATCTTTCTGTTGAATATATATGCTCATAATTTTATTTAATCTCTTCATGCATAAAAACCATTTATTTCTATTTTTTAAGAGTAGCATTGTCCCAATATGGCTTAGTTCAGCATCCACTCCAGGCAGTTTAGCTTTCCTCACACCAACATCAAGACTGGGTCAGGTGTTCCTCTGGAGGGAGTGGGCTCCAATGTGCCGGTCTAAGGTGTTTCAGATCCCAAGCTGTTAAGTGGTTATGGTTTGCAGCTTGGACATGTTTAGCTTTTTTGCTTTTTGTTTAGAGTCCACTAATGAGTGAGTACATCCCCTGTTTCTCATTCTGGGTTTGTGATAACTCGCTCAGGAGGATATTCTCCAAATCCATCTATTTGCCTGAAAATTTTAAGATATCATTTTTTTCCTTACTGCTGAGCAGTATTCCATTGTGTAGATGTACCACAGTTTGTTAATCCATTCTTCAGTTGAGGGGCATCTAGATTGTTTCCAAGTTCTTGACCTTGGGACCTCTTGCCCTTGCTGGGGAGGAGATAAAGAGATGTGGAGAAGACAGAGTGACTGGAAGGAGTGGGAGAGAGAAGGGAGCTTGATCAAGGATATACACAGATATAAAAAAGACTTTATTTATAAAAAATAAATTATTAGAATAAATAAATAAAAGAAAATAGTGGCATTGTAAAACTTTTCTTTGATAATCAACATTTGTTTATGAATTTGTTTCAATGTGCTTCTCACACAATGAACTTCTGGATTCTGTGTATTTGGTCACGAGTCTTTAAACCTGTTGTCTTGCAAAGGGTAGTGCCAAGTTGTCTGTAGCAATTCACAACTGTGCCAGTTTTATAAGTTTGATTTTTTTATAATATTTAGTTCTGGATATCAATTATTTCTCATTTTTCTGTGTTATAAACTGACATCTCTCTGCAATATCAACCACTGAGATCTGATATACATTTTTCAATTTATTTTTAACTTGTCTCATAGAAGTTTACTACTTTTTCTCAAATCTTTGCTCACTTACCTATTACTATTTTGATTTTACTTTTAATATGAATAAGGTATAATGGTTTATTTTGTACACTTACTGTCTTCATTTCTTAATATTTTCATTTATTTATTTTCTCTCATAGATTACATTATGACAGGAGTTTCCTTTACCTCCTCTCTTCCTAGTCCTTGGAATCCATTTCTCCTGTTTCCCTTCATAAAAGAGTAGGCCGACCAGGAATATCAACCAAACATGTCATAACAATTCATAATAAGACTAGGCACATTCCTTCATATCTTTGTGTTCCTGGGCCCTCTGGTGTCTCAGAACCTTCCTAGCCCTCCTCCACAAGACTCCAGATCTCTGACTAATGTTTGGCTGTGGGACTCTGAATATGCTCACTTTGGATGATGCCTCTCTGGTCTCTTTGATGGCAGTTATGCTAGGATCTGATTCCAGAACACTCTGAAGGCAGGAAACACTGTAAGTCGAAGGTTTTGTGTCTGTCTGTTGCCCCAATCCCTCCACTTGAGGCCTTGCCTAATTACAGAAAAAGACCAGTTCAGACTCTGTTTCCCTCATTATTTGATGTCCATGCTAGGGTTACTTTCATAGATTCCATGAAGTTTCCATTGCATTAGGTCACTACACCACCCCTGAGATGTTCCCAAATTTCATTAATTTCCCTTCAAGTTAATTCCTCCTGTTCCCAACCCTACCTACTCCTAATTCATCTGAATTTCTTCCAATTCTTCTTCCCAAAGAGATCTACTCATCCTCCATTGTGCCCTTCCTTATTACTTACCTTCTCTGGTTTTATGGATTATAGCAAAATTATTCTTTACATTAAAGTTAATATCCACTTATAAGTGAGAACATGTTTGTCTTTCTGAGTCTGAGATTTCTTCCTAGGGATAACTCAATTTTTCCTAGTTACATTCATTTGCCTGCAAATTTTATGATGTCATTTATATTTTTCATCTGAGTAATGCTTTGCTGCATAAATGCACAACATTTTCTTTACCCATTTTTCAGTTATGGAATATTTAAGTTTTCTCCAGTTTCTGGATATTCTGAATAAAACTTCTATAAACATAGTTAAGCAAGTGTCTTTGTGGTAGGATGGATTGTCCTTTGGTTATATGCCCAGAAGTAAGATAGCTCGGTCTTAAGATAGATCAATTACCAATTTTCTGAGAAATTGCCATACATATTCCTATAGTGGCTATACAAGTTTATAGTACCATCAGCAATGAATGAGTGTTCCTCTTGCTCCACATCCTCAACAACATGAGCTGACACATATGATTTTGATCAAAGCTATTCTGACAGGTGTAAGATGGAGTCTCAGAGTAAATTTTATTTGCATTTCTTTGATGGCTAAGGATTTTGAACATTTCTTTAAGTGTTTCTTGCTCATTTGAGACTTTTTGTTGTTGTTGAGTATTCTGTTTAGATATGTACTCCATTTCTAATTGAATGATTTTGCTTGGTGATGTCTAGTGTCATGAGTTCTTTATATATTTTACATATTGTCCCACTGTCAGATGTTGGGTTTGTGAAAATCTTTCCTCATTCTTTAGTGTGTCATTGTGTCCTATTGGCAGTGTCCTTCACCTTACAGAGTCTTTTTAGTTGCATGAGATCCCATTTCCTAATTGTTAATCTTAGTGCCTAAACTATTATTGTTCTGTTTAGGAAGTTCAAAGTTATTGCATAATTTCTTTTCTATCAAGTTCTGAGTATCAGGTTTTGAGACCTTTGACTTACTTGGACTTGAGTTTAGTGTAGAATGATAGCTTGTAGAATGATAGCTATGAACCTTTGCATTCTTCTACATGTCAATATCAGTTAGACCAGCACCATGTGTTTAAAAATGTGTTATTTTTTTCTATTGTATATTAAGTGTATACATATGTGTGCATTTACATCTGGGTCTTTGATGCAATTCCATTGATTCATCTGTTTGCTTTCATGCCAATACCATGCACTTTTTATTACTATATCTCTGTAGTACAATCTGAAATTAGGAATGGTGATACCTCCACAAGTTCTTTTATTGGTCAGGATTGTTTTACCTACTCTGGCATTTTTGTTTTTCGGTGTGAAATTTGGTATCTTAATTTCAATGTTTGTAAGGAATTGTTTTTAAATCTTGAAGGGAATTTTATTGAATCTCTACATTGCTTTTAGTAGAATAGATTTTTTTTATGGTTAATTATACTGAACCATAAACATAGGAGATCTTTCAATCTTCTGATTCCTTCTTCAATTTCTTTTTTTAAAGATTTGAAGTTATTTCCATACAAGCCTTTTATTTACTGGATTAGAGAGAGTTACATCAGATATTATATATTCCTTGGGGCTATTATGAAGGGTGTTATTTCCATGATTTCTTTCTCAGCCTACTTGTCAATCATACATAGGAAGGCTATTGATTCTTTTTTTAGTTAATTTTGTAACCATCAACTTTAAGAGTTCCCCAGTAGAATTTTGGGGATATCTTATGGATATTATCATATCATCGGCAAATACTAATACTCTGACTTCTTCCTAACCAATAGGTATCTTTTTATCTCCTTTAGTTGTCCTACTATTCTAACTATAACTTAAGGTGCCATATTGAATAGATATGAAGGAAACAGCCAGCCTTGTCTTGTTCCTGATTTTAGTGAAATTGCTGTGAGTTTTTCTCCATTTCATTTGATTTTGACTATAGACTTGCTGTTATTTGCCTTTGTTATGTTTTGTCCCTATGTATCCCTGATCTTTCTTCAACTTTTTACCATGAAGGGTGTTGAATTTCATCAAAGGCTTTTCCAGAATCTAATGAGATAATCATGTGATTTTCTCCTTCAATTTGTTTGTATGGTAGATTACATTGACAGATTTTAATGTTTGCCATCTTTAACCCTGTATTCCTTTTTCCTTGGATCAACATGAAGTTGTATGTACAAAAATAACTAAATCCTTCTTCTGTTTCCTTGGCAGTTATAGAAGCTTTAAGGGAGTCTATGTGATTACTCAGCCTTATGTATGCTACCTGATGTCTTTATTTTTTTGCCTTAAAAGAAGTTGTTTATAGTACACATATATATTTTTTGAAAATACTAAACTGTATTCCTGACATTATTTTATTTGTTAATTATATTTCCCTACTTCATTGTTTGTGATGCTTGTTTCTTATATATAACTTCCATATAAATAATTGGATCTTATTTATAAGCCTTTAAAAATAGAGTTTGCCCTATATAAAATAATGATGACTGGACATTACCCTGGGATGCTGATTGAATGTTTCTCCATGGCATCTTCTCTATGGCAGGTTGTTAACATTTGAATGTTTTATAGAAGTGCATTCTCTAAAAGATGTTGTTGAGTGCATTGGAAACCTTTTAAAATGTCTGTAATTAGCTACTCTGGGAGAATGTTATAGGTTTTGATGGGCCCCTCAGTGGCAGTTCCAATGGCCTATCCTGTTGACTGACAAAAGATTGTAGGGGAATATTTAATGTTGTTTTAATTAACAACTCCTAAAAGAAAATGTCAATTATCTTCCATTAGCCTGAGGCCTTATCTTTCCAAATTTTCCCTTACCTTCTTTAAACTGATACACAGAAAATTATTTTTTAATTCCCCTATGAAAATCCATCATCCTTTGAAAGAAAGACCAGTGTTTAGTTTTAATATCCTGAGTTAATGATGATTTTTAAGATTTAAAAAGAAGAAACAATATTGCCTTCAAAATATCTATCTGGAAATGATAGACATTTAATTTTGTTTACTTGTTTCTTCAAAGGTGAAACAGAGAGATACAGCAAGCACAGAACATAATTAAACATAGATACATTTCTTGAATGTAGAAGGGAACTGAGAATAAGAGATCATAGGAAAATGAACAGATGGTAAAGAAGCTTTTAGGCATAGATTGAGTAATATCTGGGTAAACAGAACATGCCTACCTAACGTGTATGTATTTCTGGGTTCATCTACAATCTCTCTCTCTCTCTTTCTCTGTCTCTCTGTCTGTTTCTCTGTCTCTTTCTGTCTCCCTCTATTTCTTTATCTCTCTTTCTCCCTCCCCCCTCTCTCTGACACAGGCACATAACACACACACAATAGAACTTCACACTATCATACTAGAAATTATGCACAAGTAAAGACTGAGCTATCATTTTAAAAACTTGGATTCTGAGAATAAAAAGACTGAGCATTTCTTTATTTCCTACTTAGTGTATGTGGATTAATGTGTATAATTGGGTCCCTGTAGGCTTCATTTTTTTCATTAGGTATGTGGATGATGACCACAGGACTCATTTCATTGGGCTGTTACGATGATTAAACACAAAGCTTTAATTGAAGAAATGGTAACTAGTATAATTTGTCTAGTATATTTTAAGGGCTATCTAAAGAAAAATAATATAAGAAGGTAATTCAGTAAGCAATACAGTTATTTCTTGGATTTGGCTCAAGCTTATATCTATTTATAAATGAGAGACCACTTGAATATTTCAGGCAAATGAGAAAGAGTTTTTAAACCCTTCTTTAAAGCTAACCCAGTATTTATAAGCTGGCTGACATGTGTTACAGTATTTCACTGACAGAATTTTCAAGTCGTGGTACCATTAGGATACCCAAGTTTTACAACTGTCTGCATGGACATATGGCTCCATTATTGGCAGTTGTAATATTCCATACTTATAATTTCTGACAGAAACTCATTGCTGTACAGAAAAGCTTGTGTGTGGTTTAAAAGTCTAAAAAGGTTGATGCTTTGGACACCAGAGCAAACATTAAGTTTTAAAAGGACTCTTTAGCCTAAGGAAAATAAAGACATTTTATTTGCTCTGAGAATGGAAGGGAATTATTAAGTTCCTCTATAAACATGCAAATAAGCTGCATTCCTCTAATAATAGCTTGTACCATATGCATATTTTATATAGGTATCTACTATATCTCAAGCACCAAGGAAATAACTTTTCATAGTGGCCCGCTAGAGACAGGGTCTCACTGTGCAATCCAGGCTGACCTTGAATTTGTAATCTTTTCCCTCGGTATCCCTGATGATAGATGGCAGAGGTGCACTATAATGTCCAGCTCTATATTTTTACTCTAATATTTATCAGATCCAACCAGCAGAATATGTGCTAGCCTTCTTAGAAGTATTATAATTAAGTCATGCAGAAGTATTAATTTGCTCAGGATGAGATGTGAGTTTGGCCTCAATAGTAAACTCTTAGATTCCATGACAATGTGCTTTCTGCTTCTTTACTCTTAAGACTCATTTCAGCTCTTAAGGTATAAACATCCCTAGATTTAAAGGGCCAGGCTGGTGAGAAGTAGGCTCCCTCCTACCCTGACTTCTCTGGAGTGAATAAGCTCATTATAAAAGGCAAAGCCCAAACAAGAAAATAACGGTAATACTCTCTTCTACCCAAACCAAACCTCATCACTGCTGATATGGGAATTTCTAATATAGCATTACATACACATCTGGCACAATTGTTTTCTAGGGCATTTCCAACCATGTGCTTAGAAATCTCCAAAAATAGTCCCTTTGATTCCTCCATTCACTGGCCCTTTACTCCTAAATTCTAGTGGTTCCTGCTCCTACTATTACCGTTGGATCACCAAGTGGGATATATTTCCTCTTCTTCCTCCTTTTCTTTCCTCTGTTAAAAGGTCTCTTTTCCTTTCTTTCCTCCTTTATGTTCTTCTCTCTCTTTTTTCCCTTTCCCAGTCCTTCTCTCCTCCTCCATCTCTTTCCCCACCATTCTTCTTCTATCTTTCTGCCAGTTTCCCCATTTCCTCCTTATCCAACTCTCCTCCTCCTCCATGTCTTCATTTACTCTCCCCATTATACCTCTGTAGCATATTGGAGCTGGCATCTATAAGAGAAATGGCTCCTATACATTGCTTAAAGCTCCTACTGAGTTCTACTTCAAGAGCAAAGCAGCATGGACTGTAAAAATGGGAAGCCCTTCAGGGAAGACTAAGAGGAGAAAGTGGGCAAAGCATAAGAATGAGAGCATTGAAGAGGAGGCAGGAAGGAGGAGTCCACGTGGAGGGGAGTATATGAACAGATCTGCATCTACTAAAGACAGACCAGTGTTTTCATTAAACACACACACACACACACACACACACACACACACACACACACACACACACACTAACAAAACAGTATAAAACAACAACAAAGCAGAGTTTGTCCTTAAAGGAAGAAGTTGGTATTGGAAGCTAGAAATGGAGGTGGTAAGAGAGTACAAGATAATGCATAACCTTTATATTTCAATTTATCTGATTTTACATAATTAAGTTCAAGCTTATTTTTTTCCAGTTTTGTTGACCAGTTTAATTGAGGAGCAGTATATATCCACAATGCTTAACACGTGATGTATACAATTTAATGATGAGGAGGAACAATATACACTAGGGAACCATCACCATAATTCAGGCCATCAACTTTCCTGTCTCCTGGAAGTATCTATGCATCATATTCACTTACAGCATTGTACTAAGAACACATAGTGCAAAGTATAATTTCTCCTCAGTGTCTTAGTGGACAATACATACAATGCCCCACAGTTGATATCTAGCACTGATTTATTTTGCAACACTAAAAGCATTTTTCTTTTCCTACATAACGCTCATTTAGCCATAAATTAAGATTCAATGGGTACTATTCCAAAAGTGTCTTGAGCCCTTTCTCTGCTAATTCATCCTTAATGAGGTACTGGGTATAAAAGAATGACCCCAGAGAACCAGCTTTATTAGGTGTGCCTCATCCAAAGCCCTGTCAGCCCTAGAACACTCAGTAAGGAGAGACATACTGAGATTTTCTTCCAGCTGCATGCTCAGGATCTTGACAGGTTAAAGAACTTATTTCTGAAGCATTTGAGAAAATGCCTGAAAAGAAATTGCTATATGTAATTCCGTGGTGCAGATTGCTCCTCCAGTGACTTCTTTCATTCTTACAGGTAAAGAAGAGCTGTTGCCAGGTAGAGATCAGCCCTCTCACCACTACTGCACATTCACTCAAACACTGACTGATGCACATGTGCGAACTTTGTCTCTGAATTATAAATGATAACCTGACACTTGAAATATAGGAAAATATTATGAAAAAGAAAGGTTACATACAGCGATAATAATAATAATTACATGTGTTACAGTGGATTAGTAGTAGGAGTATCTTAGAAGACAGGCTAAGAGCAGCTACTGTTTCTTGAGGGCTTACTGAATGCCAAGCCTCAGGGTAGGCTTTGCTCTTGTATTACATTTTTAATTAAAACAATAAGGAAATGGGAGTTTGAAAATTTGTGTTACTTGCCTTTTGGTTCATTCAATCTTTTAATTAGGAAGTCAATGATTTGTATCAGATAAGCTTGATACTAAAACCTACTTCCTCCCTGAATTCCTTGGTTCATATAAAGAGCTCAGTAGCATAGTAAAGAAAGACTCAGCTGGTATTTAGAGAGTGTCCTCATAGTATTTAGGGAGTGTCCTCAAATGCTTTATTCTCCAGCAGGATAAAATGCATCCTCTCTTCATCCAAAGGTTTATAAACCTGGGAAGTCCTGCCAGTCTCTTCATCTCACACAGTGCTGTTAAAACATTTGGAAAGGACTGTATTTCAGAATGGTTTATAGGTACCAATAAACCATTGCAAGTAATATGGCCAGCAAAAACAGTTCACAATGGAAATAGATATGCATACCCCCACCACTGTGTTCCCACACAGCCTACATATTTATATATGGCTGTTTTCTACTTATTCAAACCTAAAGCAAAAGTACTTATAACATAAAATCTCCCTTCAATCATTTCAGCATTATTCCCAGGCTTCAGTGGAAATGAAATGAATGCTTAATGTCTCACTGAAAGAGGGGAACTTCACCTTTTTCGATGTATGTTGTCTCATCATCTTCCAAAAAGTAGGAGACAAGAATGAGAGATACAGCAGAAGGCAGAGACAGCTCTGTCTTTCACAGCTATTTCCAAACTGTAGTACTCCTCAACAATCCTCTGGAAATGCCAGAGTCACTGTTTTAGCTAAGGTATATTTTTAAACTTTTAAAATAACTTTTATATAAATTTCAGCATGTCTTCTATTTTATTTTTATTAATCTGTCAATATTCAAGAAGTTTACAGAAGATGTTTATTTGTGTATATTTACAAATATATAGGTATAAACATCACAATTCTTATTTGTAAGTCCAATTTGATTTTAAAATTTTATATTTTATATTGCCATCTCTTCTTCTGTTTGAGTGATAACCACTTTTAATCCACATGTAAATATCTTGAAGAGCGTGTAGCCTGGTGATACACATGCTATGTCAGATGACCTTCAAAGATAGTTTAAGGATAGACTTTTTCAAGAGTCATATTAGATTTATCAAAGGAATGGGTGGTAGAGAGGAAAGGAAGAGAGGGGGGGTTAGAGAGCGGAGAAGAAGAAAAAATAGCTAAAGATAGTGTTATACAAATAGATGTGGCTCATACCAACACAAAGAACAATGAAGCTGGAGGGTTGCTATAATTTACCATACTGGGCTATAGAGCCAAATAGGTCTCCAAAGAGGGTGGGAAGCAAAAAAAAAGAAAAATTTATATGTAAACAGCAATGACAACTCACTTGAAAGAGGACTCTACATGTATGGCAAATGACAGACACTTTTAATATTAATTTCTTAAAGATGAATTATAGCAGCAATGTCTTATCTTAAATTTTTCCTATATATACATAAAATATGGTCCCAAGAAGGATATATAAAATTATGAATTTGAGGGAATATTTTCTATGAAGTTTCCCACTAGGAAATTAAATCTGAAAGTCGCTTGAAAGTATTGTGTGCTAAAATACAAATTGCTCTGAAATCTGTTTCTTGATGCTTCTAGCTTTTTACCTATATGCTTACTGAGATTGTACCAATAAATCTTCAGATTGAAAAGCAATTTAAAGAAATATATAGTAGCAAAGTACAACACAAAATATCTAAATCACTTTAATATGTGACCAGAAATGATTTCTGTTATATTAATTGTGCCCAAACTGATTCTTAGCATAAATTCAGGTAACAGTAAATTATTTGTCTTCTCATTAGCAGAATAGCATATCACAAGACACATTATGAAAGAAAAGAAACCCTTCTCCGGCATCAGTTCTTCTCCCTAAAGTCTGTTTATGGTGCTTGATTTTTGCTTCTTCTGCACTATAAAGTATACACTGAATTGTGGTGCTGATGATATCATCCTGAAAAATACAGAATAGTAGTGAAATATAACTATCAATTTATTTGACTGAAGAAAGTTTCTTGAAGCTTATCCCTTTCAATCTTTTCTTTTGTGAAGGCACTTGTAGTCCAGACAGGGAGACAGATATTTTCAATTTTTGAAACCTAAAGGTCGAATTGTATAGAAGTTTATTCTAGATTTTTCCTCCAATGGTTTGACACATGAAATGAGTGATCATTAATACAGAATGCAGCCATGAATACAGCCTAGCAAAGCCTTGATTTAACAACTTTCTAAACAGTTGATTGAACAAAATTGCAAGTGCTAGACTCTTCAGTAACACATCCATAATTTCATATAAAGCTGTGTTCAGAGGTCAACTGCAGTGAGTGTTTCAGCCTGCCCTGAAACAGGCCCTGCACTGCACAGTGTAAGGAGAGAGATCATATGAACAAATTTCAGAGTCACTTGAACTTGTGGTTCAGCTAAAAAGGAAAGGATGAAAAGGTTTATTCTGTATTTGAGAAAATTATGTTAAGAAATAAGTGTTTAAAAATAACACTGCAATATGATTCACTTAATATTTTATTGTTAACCCAAGTCATTTAAAGATTTTTGAGGACATGTATTTGCATAGATATGCTTGTTTAGCCTTTATAGCATAAGCATAATATGTTTACTGGGCTTATTTTAATTTTCATTTAGTTTAATATTTGAGATTTGTGTAATAGGAGTAATGTCAGAAGATGGCATAATCCAAAATTAAACTTATGTCAAAACTACTTGGATTTTGCAAATACATTACACCAACATCAGGTAGAGCATATCCCATCTGACTAGTCAGTGGGTCTTCTCTTGTGTCTAGTTTAGTGTGACATCAAAGAAGAGGTAATAAATGATGATTGATAAAGGGCATGGATGTGACAGCTCTACCAGTAAGCAATCCAATACTGGGGAACTACTTGAGACAACTTATAAGAAGTGAATCCTCATTGTGGCTCAGAGTTTGAAGAAGTTAGTTCCTGTTCATATGGAATTACTGCTTTTAGATCTCCAGTATGGGGTAGTAAGTACATGTTGACTGATGATATAAGTTCACTTTATGGACTAGACAAAAAAGATAACAGATTCAAGTATCTCAGAACCCTCTTTGGCAGCATGCTCCCTCAATCCCCATGACATAAGGCCTTCAATCTAGGCCCCACATTTTTTCACAATAAATATGAGGTATTATTTAAAAGTATTTGTGGGAGATTGTTTTTAAATATCAAGCATAAGCAACACATTTTAAAGGTTCTACTACTTCCCGGTAATGATATAAGATAGAGACCACAATTTTGACACATGGACCAAAAAAAAAGACCTTCTAAGTCCAAATGCAGTATAGGTAGATATCCTGAGTTTAGCAATCTAGTTCTATCCTGTTCTGAAACAGCCTAGTTCTAATTTTTAAGAACTGAAGTAAAGATGCTATGGAGAAAGAGCCAAGCCTATTCAACTGCACATAGGACACTTTCCTGGGGACCTTCTCAGAAAAATATGGGACTGGACAGTATCATGGACAGAGATATGCACAGGTTTTGCTAACCTTCTCTCCTTTCATACAACACATGCACAGGTTTTGCATACGCAGCATTAAGATATTTAAAGACTGAGTCTAACATGACATTATCTAGGGCAGACTGTGCCTGTTTTAACTCAAGTTGCCATCAAAGACTTCAGAAACACTGCTGGCACAGAGAGTCTAGTTTTAAAGGCTCCACATACTACTACAGTAGCTGCATATTTGCAGGGTCCTGAAGTACCATTTGAAACAAGGTTTGCAGGATTCTTCAGAAGCAGTCCTGTTAGATATGACTCACAATCACTCCAGATATATCAAGCCAGACACTCTTTTCTACCACTTACTGTGTAACCCTAAATGGTTTTCTTACCTTTCTGGTTTTCAGGCTCTACCAAATAATAGCATTAGAATTCTGTTTCTTAATTTGCAATAGTTACTTGAATTAATTAGAAATTTCTTTCCTTGGTACTTGACAGTTGTGATATTGTTATTATTTTTCATAAATACCTGCTTCATTTTGCTAGTATGTAATAGAGAATGTTTGTATTTTTGCCTCTCAAGTGTCCCTCCTTTTCATTTATTTTCAGTAATAGCAATGGAGTTACTATTAAAATATAATTGAACAATAGTCCTGTGTTCTTTCTAAGTATTCAAGTACATAAAGGCCATATTCTGGCTTTGGTTTTCTCAATTCCTTATTGAGAAATAAGCAATTCTTTTTTTCCTGTAATGCTTTTTACCAATTGAAACTATTTGTGAGTTTTATTGCTTTCATTAATAAATTGTTTATAGTTGATGATTTTTGCCTACTGAACATTTTGATTCAGTTGAGCTCTACAGGCTGAGTCTTCTTAGTATTTACAGCCCATAATATGGAGAATAACTTCTATGACTTCCATCCCAGGAGTCCTCCACCATCTAGGTGTCAGTTGTCCAATCTTTTGTTCTTATTTGAAAAGCATTAATAACGTGCTAAGCCTGGAAGATAGAAAAGAAGGCCTAAACTTTTATTTATGTGCCAATTCTCAGTTTTTAATAATTTTCCCTTTAGCTAGTTAGGAAATAAATTTTCCTTTATCTGCCTACATACAACTCTTAATATAGTATCCACACTATATATATATATATTCTAGAATTTTGAATCACATAACTTGATGTATCATGGTTATATAGGGAACTCATGTACAAAGTTGAACTTTGGCAAGGTTCCAAACTCTTTATTTATCTCTGGGTCTTTACTGAGGCCTATCTATCTGTACACATCTTAATTCTGAGAAACCTAATATTCTAATTGCCATTTGTGCCTTTAGGTTTTATCTCATGAATACTAAGAAGAGGTGGAGTTTGGTAATTAGCATTCCATACTAGCATGTGAAAAGGACTGGCTTAAATCCAACAATAGAAAGTTATTATTCTTTTATAGTCATTTATTTTAGTGTCTTCCCTTATAATAGTCCTTATTATTAAAAGCATACTTATCTGTGAAGTTTCCAATCTTCATCCTCCATATGGCTCAAAGGAATGGAAGACTCATTTTTGTGGTAGCACTCTTTCATGGTGTAACTGTATTCAAGTTTCTTAAACATCTCAGAAATTTAGTGACCACATTGGAATTTTGATTGTGTAATATTCATAGTCATTACAGAGTCTTGTTTATGAAATAATGGCTATAAAATGATCAGTATAGTACCAGACAGAAGGTTATTGGTTGATATATTTTCTATTTTCATTAAAATTGGATGTGTTTATTTGACTAGATTCGTATATCTTTGGCCTATTGAAGATTTTATAAGATTCTATATGCTCTATTCTATAGTTTCACAGATTAAAAATTCTAAGTTAGCAGAAAATACTCTTAGAAATGTTTGCCTTCTTCAGTCAACATGGAAACAGTCTCTCCATATCATAGTGATAGTGTTTTAAGATTAATCATAGAAACTGTTGTCTCCAAGCTACCATGACTATAAAATCCACAGAGCAGAAAATACACTATATTTCTTGATAGGGCAAGCTCAGGAACTTGAAAGACAGGTTTTGCACGAAGCTGTGTGGGGAAAACAGAACATAAATTTTAAGCCTAAAATTTGGAGCCTATCCAGGACAGTAGCTTTTAGTTCAAGGTTAGTTTGATTGACATTTGCAAACAGTTATTTCTTCCCAGTTCCCAAATAAGATACCCAGAAATTTAGCAGAAACATTATATATGTGTGTATATTAATCTCTGTTTTATAATCATTGATTCATTCCTTCAAATTATTTCCTTGACTTTCAAATGCTGAGCCAGTATTTTTAAAATGTATATGAGATTTACCTTTATGCATCATATGCTTAACAAGAAATATGGACTATTTTTAGCAGTATAATCATATTTAGAATAAAACTGTTAACATTACAGCTTTCTGTGGTAATGAAGGAAAGACGTTAATGCTAAAGCATTAGTTAATTAACAACATTCAGTTTTGACCTTTTTTTCATGGTTTCAGAATATTTCTTTTGTACATTTAGTGCTGGAAATTTTGAAGTATGTATGTACACAAACTCACAAGCACACATAAACAAACACATACAAATTCAGTTTCCTCTGTTTGATATTGGCAACAAATATTTTAAGCAGTTAAGGTAGATGAAACTATGATTTACTATTAAAAAGATAAAGATATGGAATTTGGAGGAGGATAATAATAAAGAGAAAAAGTAGATGTAATTTGTGAAAATGGCTGAGGGATATTATTAGCTGTGGAATGTGCCTATACAAGGGCAGCTACTGTCTTCCAATAAGACTCCTCAGAACTCATCTTCCTTTTGTTCCAGCTTCTCTAGTGTCCTTGATCTTGCTTCTTTTGGGAGGGCATTATAAGAAGTGTATGTATTTGCTCCTTGTAAGGACTTCACTGTCTGCCTGTGGAGTCTACATGAGCTGACATCACAGTAAGAACCTGAAAAGAATATGACTCTTCCTGTCTGCATAAGACAGACAGGGAAATGTGGGCCCTATAGTTATCATTCCCTTTATACTTTTCTATATAATACTTACTGCTAACTCATTTTGCCCTGATGAAAATAAGACCCTTTAACTTTAAATACTGGCTTTTCTCTCCTTTCACCTCAAAGGCAGTAGTCCATCATCCCTTACACCTATTTATTAAATGAATCTGAGTACAAAATTTATGCAGTTTTTAACAGACAGATATGTAGAGTGCTGTTGAATAACAGTCTGTCAGTATAGCTGTAAGAACTTCATTCTAGTGAACACCCTGCTACCTTTCTAATCAAACACATTTGCAAGCTTCAAATAAGGCAAGACTTTAACCTTTTCTTACTTTTCTACCAGTGACATCAGTTCAGTGTCAGAAATATCTAAACTTCTCCAGACACTAACCTAAATGTCCCAAAAAGCCCATGAGTATCAAATAATATCTATTGAATAGTCTGTCACATTTTAAGAAGTTACAAAAGACTTTGGCATAAATGGTATTTTAAAAAGAAAAGTCAAAACACAGTAAGTTGAGGACCAGTGAATGAAACAAATAAGTTTTCAGATGAGAGAAACGAAGGTGCAGAGGAGGACCTGGGAATGAACTGTGTTCTCTATCACCTCTCACTTTGCCAGCTGATTATCTTACCCAGACTAGTAATTTTTGAGCAGGGTCTATTCACCTTACTCCCCACTTTGAAATGCTGTAATGACTCAATTCTATGCCCACCAGCAGCCACTTTCCCTAAACAGCATTTGTAAACAACATTGGGTCTAGAGGAAGAAATGGTGTCACTGTGATTTGAAGTCATTTCTACACTCTCTCCACCCATGTATATTTACATCTCCTGCATTCTTAAATGAATTACAGTCAAAAATGCTTCATTTACAGAGGCTCAGCCAGAAGAACATGCCCTGGGGAGTTTATTCACAGATGAATGTATTATTCACACGCTTGATCAGATCATACAAAATTTGCACTATAACCACACAGCCTCAGGAAATTCCTTTCATAAAATGAAATGATTATGTTTAAAAGAATAGTGTAGAAGGGACCTAAAACCTTAAATAGGTGGAGTTATTGTTAATTTGCATGTGCAAGACTCACAGAGGGACTTTTGCTGAGCACATGCCCCTCACATACAAAGCATACCCCCTTCTAGGTACTATTTCCTACTCTTTAAAGAGTCTCTTTTTGACAGTTTTGAAAAGAGGAATGATAAATTAAATCAAACTGATGAATTATTTTAATGATGGTTTCTATGACAAGCTCACATACTTTGTGACTGAAGCAAAGAAGTATTAAGCAAACAATTTATCTGTGAAGAAAGTGTGATAAAATAGCAAAACAAAGAAAGCTCTGTTGGTACTTTCTATTCCCCATAAGATGGGGAATTAGATTTATATTTTAAGAAGGAATTTAGAACTACAGCTTTGCATTATTCAGCTATGGACTGCCCTAGTGTCCTTCTGGAGTGGGATACAACTTACCTTATAGTAGTTAAGGGGAACATTTGGGTTTTCTCTGGCTACTATCACCTATCCAAGGTTCCTATGGTAATTCTCTGAAATCTGATTCTGGTTCTAACTACACAGCTTAAGTTAGCAGACCACTGCATTAATATAAGATTTAGCATTGAGCATTGGTCAGCAGAATGTTCTGCAATGGATATTTCTGCTACTACTTCCAGCTCCTGCTCTGAAGAAAGAAGCCTATCTATTATTAAAACCTCTATTAGTAGTGGTAAGATTGCACTGTTCTTTACCTAATTGGTTTTTATTACTTTGAAAATCCTGGGAGTGTGGAACACTAATGCGCATTTACTAACAGTTGTTCTCTTTTCTATTGTACTCACCGGAGTTGCTTTTATCATTTAGATTTTCTTAACAGGAAAAATAGGGAAAATATTAGACAGGATTTAGAGTACCTGGAAACAGACAGCTAACCTAGGATTTGACTAGATATAACTCCCTGGCACTAAACCCAGTTGACAGCACATTTGTTATGTGCCTTTTTCTATTACTATTTAAAATATAATATAGCTGAGAATATGCTGGAGTTACAGCACTATCATACAGGAATGTTATTGTTCATTTTTTATAAATCAATCTTGCAATTTTGGCTTAATCATTTATTCATGTAACTGAAGCAAATTAACAATGGGTTTTCATGCTTTTAATTTTGTATGGAATGTCTTTCTCTACAGTCAAGTGAGGTATAGCAAATGGTCGTCCGTTGATTACCCTTAAACATTACTGTCTCATTCCCCTGAGTTCCCTTGTGATGAGCTATAGTTTGCTTGAAAACAGTCAGTAGCAGAATTGGTAACATCATATCTATTAGTAGTCTCAGCAACAGTAGTATTACTATTTCCTCTAGTGACTATTTTCAAAGAGCACTGTTACTTTTATCTAAATACTTCTTATCAGTGTAGATGATCAAGCCTTCTGTGTATTTCTGAAGTTCACCACAACTTTAAAAGCATAGTATGTTCACCACAACTTTAAAAGCATAGTATGTGGGCACTGGTTTGATGCCTCATCTTCTCACCCTACCTTAATCCCAGAAAATGTTTCTACTTTTAGAAATGATGTATTGTTATTATTAATTTATGTGTGTGTGTATGTGTGTGTGTCTATGTGCGCTCACAGCTCACAGATGTCAGATACCATGGCCATGAACTTGTAGGAAGTTGTGAGCTACTTGATATGGGGCTAGGAACTGAACTCTGATTCCATGCAATAGTAGCAAATGCTTTTAACTGCTAAGATATCTCTCCAGTCCCACAGTCCTCTCATTTCCACTTCCTCATTAGAATAACTTTTGTTAAGTTATCTAGGACATTTTCCTTTGTTAAATCTTTTACTTTTCCCTTTGTTAAATTTCCACCGGTCTCTTCAGCAGTGTGCTCCTCCAGCAGTAATGATATAGTGTTAGAATATCTACTGTTTACCAGATGAAATAACGGTCCAAGAAGTTGTTGAAGTGTTTCACTGGATTATTGCAATGTCACACAAGGGGAAGTATATTACAATCTCCAATTTATAGATAAGAACATTGAGTAAGAAAAAAAGTAAAGTCACTTGTCCTAGATTATCTAATTACTAGGAAATTTAGACCCCATCTCAAGGTCTCAGAGGTCCACAGCCCTGTCTACAGTAGCGCTCAGTGTTGTCTCACAGAGTTCCCTCTAGATTCTCATCATGATACCATTTTAAAAATACATCTCTGTTTAACTCAACAGTAAAGCATCAGTTGAATACTCATCGGGGACCAGCCCATGGTCTCCTTCATGGTTGGTGGTATCCCTTTGCCCCTGTAACTGTATCCTGGAGGAATCATTAAGTCTAAAATCATGCCATGGCTTTCTAGCTGCATGAGCTCTTCTCTGGTCATGGAGAGGAGCTGGGAAGGGAGCACTGGAGAGCAGCACCACCATCCTGTCCTATTTCCTAATTATTCATAATTTCACTAGGATCCTTTCATGCCCCAGCCTCATCATTGTAAATTTATTCAATTGCTCTTTCTCGTTGACCTCCAAATCTAATCAGTTCCTAAATGTTACTGATCTCCCCCTTTAAAATTCATCTTCAGAACTATAATTCTACAGGGGCCTTAATCACTTAATTCTGAAATGTAACCTCACTGCCTGGTCAACCTTTGTTCCCACAGGCTTTGTCCATCACAAGCCAGTTATCCACAATCTTAAGTACCGATCTTCTGGCATACTTCTGATTGTCTTCTGTGACATGGAACAAATACTAACTCCTTCTGAAGCCATTTGGGTCACTTCTCACTTGGATATCTTTATCTACTACTGTCCCTTATGGAGCAATCAAATATTATCATGTACATAACAATATGATGTCATCACTAATAGCCTGACATACCTTTAATTCTTTAATATATGGCATCTAACTGTATATAAATTTGAGCACAAATGTTAATAAATAAATGACAGAAAAATAATGACTTTGGTTGCAGTTTTACCAAGTCCAAACTTCCCAACCAGGTCTTAGGAACCCATAATTCTGCTCCTGTTTACATCAAACTTGTCATTAAAATCTGCTGATTTGGCTCCACTTTGTTCTGTTCATAAAACAATTTTTCTCCTTTTCTCCCTTCCTTTATCATAACTTTTCTATAAAGTACTATCTTCAGTTATTTGTGCCTCCACCATTTACATGCCCCTATTCACAAGAATAATCACTGTTTTCAAAATAGTTGCTTAACATGGTTTTGTTCTCCTAAAGGGTTGATAACACATAATTAGCATAATTTCGATCAGGTGTTCTGAGGTTAGAATTGCATTTTTAATTATAATCTTTATCACCTTGGTCAAGGAATTACTTCCTATTATTAATATTCTCACTTGTAAAAAGTTTATTGAAAATATGGGTAATATTAAAAAAATTATGACAGTACAAATCTGCTGTCATAATTAAATGAATGTCCCTATGGAAAAGATAATATAGTCAAATCTTAAACTTTAATGTTACCACTATGATATTCTAGTAAATATTCAATTATACAATTATATGATAGTAAACACTTTTAACTTGCTTCTCTGGCCCACAAAATCACAGGTAAACCAGAGACAAATGACTGCATATCAACATCGTGTAACATGACTAGAATGTACATGACCTAAAGGTTTTCCTTCAGATGTTAGTCTGCACTGTGTGGGACACCAGAAAATTGTCCTGCATTGCTTTTAAACAAATACACTGTTTAGAAAGATGTATCATGATTTCTAAGCTTTCAATGGCATCAAATCATCAGAAACATCAATAATTATTAGTAAACAAATGTTTAACCAAATAAATGATCTTTAAAAAGTAGATTTCCCAGTGCGTTTAGAATTAGGAGGTCAAGTCTGCCTCACTTAAGGTACATATCTCATTCAATGACATGGATTCTGCTGTGGCAGAGCCACTATTTATTTTTACTGATGGGCCCAGTTTTCAGCAAAGGCAGTATCTTTGTAAGTGGCTCCTGTGCTTTGAAAAGACACAAAGGAATCACATTCCTGTCTTGGTGTCTCATGTAGAGCACTGTCCTGTTGGGGTCAGCAGGTTGGCTTCTTGCCATCCAGAGACGGTGTCTTTTATAATGAGAAAGTTAAAGAGATAATTATGGAAATTAATTCCTGAACTGCTGTGGCCTGTGAACTTGGCCACGCAGAACCTTGAATATCAAGGGCAGTACTGCAATGCAGAACAGAAACAGAAAACCTTAGCATAGCAGTGTCTTAGGAAGTGTGTTTTTACACAGCCCCAAGCAGTCTTATTTAATAAGTGTATGCATCTCTATGTGTATATGTCAAGTGTGATTTTATGTCTCTGAGCATGCTTGTCAACTATACAACTGACCCATTAACCAGTCTAACTTATTGTGCTAAATAGGATGAATCATATTTAATGACATCAGCTTGTAGTACAAAGATGGAAACAGGAAGTAATTAGGATAAATATATTTTAAATGCTACCCACAATGAATAGAATTAATAATGATGACAATAGTAAAAGGAAGGAATGGAAAGTGAAAACACAATATAACCCCTAATCTATTCATCTTCCCATTCTAAATACTGCCCAATATACT
Source organism: Sigmodon hispidus (assembly GCA_004025045.1). Lineage (NCBI taxonomy): Eukaryota > Metazoa > Chordata > Mammalia > Rodentia > Cricetidae > Sigmodon > Sigmodon hispidus. The sequence continues at coordinate 47,534 of PVIH01006132.1, read as the reverse complement.
TTTTCGGAGAGATCAAAGAATATTGTAAGCTTTGTCACCACCCTACCACATTGCACTCTCAGGTCAAGGCCAGGCTGAAGGTATGAAAATCAATGCCAAGAAACAGATTTCCTAGGTTTTAAAATAGTCTTTGGCCATAATGTGATTTATTTTCAACCAGTGAAGAGTTAGTCTAACATCATGCCCACCTAACATGAAAAGCAGTAGCCATATTACAAATGAGGATTCTGAGAACTCATTTCAAAAGTGATCTTCCTGGAAATCTGCACGGTTTGGAAGGACATATCCACAAGTCATATTCATGTATTGCAAAAAGGAAAGGAGAATGGACTACATATTTCTATTTTCTAATACTGCCAAGGTACACACCTCCTATAATTTTCAGAGACCCACACTATAATTCTCTCTCTGTCCTATGATCTGTCTCCTTTCTCTCTCTCATTAGATTTAATTCAGTAATAACACCCTACAAGCCATTCAAGCAGAAATACCCTTGCTGATTGCAACTTTCTCCTGCTGCTCCCTGAATATTACTCTAATCTCTGTGTACACATGTGTATGTGTATCTGCCCTAATCAAAAAAGGCTTCTCCCTTTGTCTCTTCATAAACAGACCTATAACCTATGCCACAGTCTGTGTCCATGGAGTTTGGAATTCTATCCCTCTAGAGTGCCAAATTCAGGAAATCTATTCTCTTTCCTTAACAATTTCTCCTTAATTGAGAATTGTTTCCTCCATTTTTTCTTTGTTTTCTTTTGATGCTGTTTTTGTTTGTTTTTTGGTATAGTAGGTATTCTTGTTTTTAATTAAAATTTCAATTTTTTTATTACTTTCTTTAGAAATTCTTGCAATGTGTTTTGATCCTATTCATTTCTATTCCAACTCTTTCTCAATCCTGCCCCTATCATATCTGCCCAATTTTGTAATCATTCATTACCTAGAAACTCTCAAGACCAATTTCTGTTCAACATTGCTGCTCAAATGTTCTTCATTCTGTGGTCTTCTTGCGGTTTGTTCAATATGCCAGGAGCTACACTCTTACATAAAACTGATTCTCTTCTTCACAGCACCTAGTAATTGCACATAACCCCAAATCTAGGAGTGTGATTTTCTGCCAAAGTCCTCTCCCCATGCTGGGGGTCTGGCTTGGGCTTACTCAGGCCTAGTGTATGCTGTCACAAGAACTGTGGCTTCCAGTGTGCACTTGCCCTGCTGTATGTAGAAGACACATTCCACTCACAGTCTCTCTGGTTCTCACACTTTTCCTTCCATAGTAATCTCTGAGCTTTGGTAGAAGAGAGGCACACAGAGAGACGGACAGACACACATACATCATCACACATAGAGTCACACACATACCACACACACACACACACCACACATATATACCACACATACACATGACATCACACAGGCACACACACACCACACCATACACAGACACAGACACACACACCACACACATACCACACACACATACACCACACACACCACACATACACACCACACATACACCTGCCATCACACATACATGCACACACACCACACACACCACACACTACACACACACCACACATACACCTGCCATCACACAGACACACACACATACATACCACACATATTAAACACACACACACCACACACATGCCATCACACAGACACACCACACACACACACACACACACACACACACACATATACACATACCCCACACACCACACACATATATTCCATGTGGGTTGAATAACTTGGAAGCTTCTGTTTTCTATGCCTTGCCCAGTTTTTCATCTCTGTTTTAATCATAATCTACTTCACATAGAAACTTCTTTGATGAGATTTGAGAGGTCCATTAAACTATCAAAAAATGATAAGTCACTGCGAGTCTGTCATACATCATGACTAAACTCCATACTTAGCCCAGATCATCAACCTTATTCTGAAATGCTCCAATGTTTCCGTGACAGTGCTGTCTTTTTACAGCTCCGTTTTTCTCCCCTAATGCCTGTCTGTTGCTCTTTTGAATTTTCCTCTTACACCCCAATTTGTTTCCTATGTCTGATGATCTCTTGCTTATCCCCAAGTGAACTTGGGAACATAGTTTCTTTGGCTTTTCTTCTGTCTTGTGTGACATGTATGTGTCAAATCTTGTTTCTTCTGGGACATGTCTGAGCAGTTGCAGTTGCTGAGTAGTATGTGTATGTTAGTAATAAGATGTGCCTGAATTTCTGTGCTGCTCCTTCCTTTAGTATCTTTATGCATGAGCAGTGCCACTGAAGCCGAGCTAAAGCATGGCAGCCTTAAACTGTGTGCTGCACATTCCACAAAAATGCTTTGTGATCCCAGATGACCAGGCAGCATTGATTTATATGGTGGAGAAGTTAAGGGGTCTAAAAAGGCTACGATTCTGTATTTTTAATAATTTCTCTCATGCAAAGGTCTAAAGAGTTGTTGATTTATTTTCTAAAGGATCAAAGAGAAGTCATAGCATTCTGTGCCTTTATATTAAGCAAGACATATGCACATGCATAGTTTGAGGAAAGAAAATAATGAAGGTTGCACAAACCCACATGGGCAAGGACCATTAGATACGACACCAGTTTACCTTGTGCTTCCTGATCAGACTCTTGTGGAGAGCCTCTGTCTTTGAGCATATACCCACCCTGGTTTTCATCACCCACATTAAATTATGGGGTTTAGCAAGAATTCTTATTGGTCTTCATAATTAAAACCTGTAGTCAGATATCAGCATAAATTCTAAAAGATCAGAGGGACAAAGGAGCAAGAAACTGTTATCTCTTTTTTGACATTTTATTTAAAAGATTAAAAAAAACTATGGTTCCCCTTCCTTCTCCTCCTCCTACTTACCCTCCAGCTTCTTCAACGCCAGCCTACCTCATCTATTCTTTAAAGAGAATAAGGTCTCCCATGGGGATGACAGTTGTGTGGCTTGGGCAGTTTGTGTGGCCTCTAGCAGTGGGACCAGGATTTATTCATAGTGCATGCACTACCTTTTTGGAACCCATTCCCTGTAAAGGGATACCTTGCTTAGCCTTGATATGGTGGATATGGGGGAGCTTTGGCCTGCCACAATCTAATATGTCACGCTGTTACCTCTTACCTCTCCAACTCATCAGCCAAAAAACAAAAACCAAAAAAGCCCTAGTTCCTGTTTCCACCTTGCCTTATCACTTCTTTGCCCAGCCATCTTGCTTTCTACTTCCTACTCCCTAGTGCTGAGATCAAAGGTGTATATTCCACCAAGGCCTGGCTTCTATGGTTAAATAGTGGCTAGCTAGCCTTCTGATTTCCAAGCAAGATTTATTTTTTTAGTGCACAAATAAAATATCACCACAAACAGGTTTTGTATTTGGAACCAAATTTTGAAAATTTGATGAAACACACAGAGGAGAAATGAGAGAGGGAAGAAAGTATAGAAAGCAGAATTTAGAGTGCTCTAAACCCATCTGAAAATTTAAGTAACATTTCCTTATTTGCTAGAAAGCACACTTTTATGTTATATCTACATATATTATATATATCACATATAATACATGCACACACATAAGGGAGAGATAAACCAAAAAATGAATAAAAATAGATAAACTACAATAAATGCAAATAATTTCTCCTTAGAGAAGGAAGATAATTACTTGAATGCAATACGTACAAGATCAAAGCATTCCCAATAGTATGGTAATAAAAATATATACAACTTTATTAGAAATGGAATTTGTAGGAATACAACCTAAAAATGGGTGTGTGAGGACAGGAGAGAGAAATTAATATTTATTTGACATCTGTTATGTGTTCAAATACACAGTTGGCTACATTCACATGGAGTAGTTAGTTTAATCATCTCAGCTGTCATAAAGCTAAATGGTGGTATCTCTGCCTTTATAACTATGGAAATTGGTGCTCATATAAATTATGTCCTTAGCCCAATAAAGTTCCATCAGCCTGATGAGTGATAGAAAGCATATTCAATTCCAGATGGCTTGAGTTTAAGAGGAGGTTTTTTAAAAAAAAAAAAAAAAATCTATTAATTGGGAAAACTACCATTTTTTCCATTTATCCTTAAATACTTTCTCTGTGTATCAGGCTCTTAATGTTGCTAAGGATGATATGAGGCATGATATATAATCCACTCTTTACAACTGAGGAAATGAATGGAAATTACTGGTGGTCCACACTTGTGTCATGGACTTGAGAGAGTTTTCAATCCATTTTGACTGTGAGTCCTGCCTGGTTCTTTCAGATAGTGTGTCTGTATTATGAGTTGATCCAGGTAAGGGGACCCATGCTTGATCTTACTTACTCTGCCATGAATGGCACTTCTGTTTCCACTTTCTTTTAGAGTCACAAGTTGGTCACCTTGAAGACTCTCGTAGCCTCTCTGCCTTTGTCTTGCTACACCATAACTTGTCCATCCGATAATGCTATGCTCAGAAAGTTTCATACCCATTCCCCCAAGTCTACATCAACCTCTTTCTGCTTGTCATCCTCACTGAGGCTGTTGAGGAAGAAAAAGTTTACAAATTTAGTGACGGGGTACTTGCATGTGGTGAGATGCTTAGTCAATGTTTTCAGTGTAGAACTTAGGTGGAGACAGGAAAAAGAGGCAAATGCATGGTGACATGAACAAAGGTTCCTGGACAGAATTTACCTATGAATCTCTGTAGCTGGAATTTCTTCTCTATCTCGACAGACCCCATGGTTATGACAAATCTCTCTTTCCTGAGTCCCGCAGCAACTTATAAAATAATTACTCAAAGGCTTATATTAATTACAAACTGTTTGGTCTATGTCAGGCTTTGTGCTGGCTAGCTCTTGTATGTTAAGCCATTTCTATTATTCATCTATGGTTTGCCATGTGGCTTCCATTGTGCCTTGCTTCCCCTGGCAGCTGGCAGCATCTGCTCTGACATTGTCTTTCTCGTTTCTCTATATCTCTTAGATATTCTGTCTGGCTGTAAGCTGTCTTACCATAGGCCAAATAGCTTCTTTATTAACCAGTAGAGGAGTACACATTCACAGAATAAGCTTTCCTTAGCCTCTTGAGTTCAGAGTTGAATTTTGTGTTTATAGCAGGAACCAGCCACTAGAGGCAACCTCTCTCTTTATACAGTCCTTGGAAAATGAGCTTCAAAACTAGAGGGTTTGAAGCTGAGAAGTCTTCTAAGGAAATTTGATAGTGTTATGCCCCTCATCAGTGTGCCTCCATTTGTGCTATAATCCTGGATCTCTCATAGAAGCAATCTTGATGTCAAATACCATCACTATTTGTTACCAAAGAGAAATAGGCCTGTCAGCTACGTTCAACTTCAATTATAATTTTAAACATAGTTTGGTCCTTATTTCTCTAGCTCCCTGAAAACCTACAGGGCAAAGAACACTGGTGGCTCATTACCTCCTGGAAGAAGGGTCTCCTGAATACTAGCAGCCCACATGAACTAGAATTCCTGGGTATATATAGCAGGCAGACCTTTCCTTTCTTAGATTCCATTAAAAAATACATATGCTTTTGACTGGGAATCTAAGCCACTACTTTTATTGCTGGCATTTTATTATTGTGAAAACTAAATAAGCATGAAGTAGTGTCTGATGCAAAATCACACAGTATAATTTGGAAAGTACATAAAACATGATCACACCCTCTTTGGCCATCTTTCCTCTCCATCAATCCTAGATCTCATCTGGGAAAGAGTATTCCATACCAGGGTTGAATTGATAATTTTTGTTTGTTTTACCTTTTAATATTTCCCTGACATCCACCTCTACTTCCTTATTGAAGAAGCAGAGGAAGCAGAAGGAGCTTTTTATCAGGTCCACTTAACTCAGCTCCAAAGCTGGTGCTCTGACCCACCCTGCTTTTCTCGTACTTAATTTTTGGTTTCACTGTTCAGTTCCCACCACAGGCACCCTTTCCCCGAAGTGTGGTCATTCCATCTCTGTCACCAGGCTTTTAGTCAAATGAATGTAAAACACTTAACCACGAGACCTGGCCTGAGTTGGTGCAAAATGTCAGACCTCATTTACTTAAAAAGTAAAAATAAAGTCATCTCTCTGTTTATCTCTAGCTTTCCACAGACAATGGCTGTTGCTGATTTTAATCTATTGCGATAAAGTGCTTAGTCTTTCTTACACACTGATGCAAAGCTGAAAGCTAGGGAAGGGAACAGCCTTGGCTGTTGCAAAGGCTTGTCTTCTCTGAGAGATTTTTTTTTTCCCAAATCCTCATTGTCTTTATCTCCTGCTCTCACCACACTGAAGGAGATTTGGATCTAGAAGTGCAGCTCTTATTTTTCTGCTCAAAAGCAGCATGCAGTATGTGATCTACACACAGGGGTGAATTTTGGATTTACATATGCAATACCTTCATTCAGGGCAAATGGGGAGGGAAGGGTGCCCTGTAGTCCTGGGTATGTTTGAAAACGACAAGCATTGGAGGAGATTGTATCCAAAGGCAAATATTTAGAAAGCACTATATCAGGCAAATTTCTCTGTTGATTTCTTAGGCAGTCTTTGCATTAGCAAGTTTGAACAGTTGGGTAACTTAATGAGGTGCTGGTGAGTGAAGAATGAAACCCTCTCTATGACCCCCACATTGCACTGTTTATAAGTGGACCAGTCAATTTTATATATTCCTATATGAGTAAAATAATGAATATAATTTCTAATTTTATTTCAAATATCACCTGACTAGTCTGTTCCAGCCTGCCCATGTACATACACACATGCCTACATATACATACACACAAAACTTAACTCAGCAGGTAGAATGGATAGAAATGTAATATGAAGTGGAAGGAAGCTGATCCCCACATCTCTATTCATTTCTCCCAGCATTAACTGCTGAGCTATTGACAATGGATTTGTGCTCAGCTTGAGTCAGTCACATATTTCATTGAAACTGACAGGTTACCATCTACCTATTGGCATCCTGCTGGTATCACAGGTGACATACTTCTAAAGCTGCTGCATGCTGGCCATGTTTAAGATGAATGTTTTCAGTAGAGATTTTCCTAAAAGGCTATTAAATGGCTACACATAGGAAATAGTTTTCTTTAAACCCTGGAGAAAAAAGGAGATTGGGTGATTTAGGCAGCCCTCGAACAGCTCTATCACAAAGAATAAGGAGGGACATAGAAGTTGTCCTTTTCTGAGTAGTAAAATTTACTTTCCTTTTAAAAATTTTATTATTTTGACAGTTTTATTTATTTATATAAAATATCATCATAGTCACTATTGCTTACCTTCCCTAATCCCTTTGTATCCCTTCTGAATCCCTTTTAGCTTCTTAATCAGTCACCTTCTTGCCCTTAGAGACGTGTGTGTGTGTGTGTGTGTGTGTGTGTATACTGATCAAATGCGTGTAGCTACAGCTGTTGTGTGTTCATAACCACAAAAGATTCACATAGCTAACACACAGTGTTTCATAACATTCCTCCCCATCCTCCACTCTTAGCTCTGTTAGCTTCCTTCTGCTCATGGGCCTAGAAAGGGTAATAAAGATATCCTCTTCAAATATGAGCACTCAACCCTCACAGCACTGACTAGTTACTAGTTGAGACATTTTCATAATGAAATATAGACTACTTTTACCTAACTAGGAAAATAAAAATATTGCTGGAAGATGTGTCAAATCAATCTATTATTAAATGTCCTTATTGTGAAAATTTCCGATTTAATCTAATTTATAGTTGTACAATTTCTGTCATGCTCAAGGTCATTCAGGTCCTGGTCAAAGAATACAATTCAACAAAATTAGTTAGTAGATTACCTACTATGGTTTTGGATACCTTATTTTTAGTTATGTCTTCTTTAATGTTTCAGATAAGTTAAGCATTGAAGTTAGATTTGGGGCAGCATATGTGTGTCTCAATAAAACTACAGTAATGCTTTAAGGTGCTTATGTTACAGTATTTTGAAACACATATTTTGGTTATTTTAATATTACTTCTATAAAGGATCCCAGAAATACTCCTGAGGTTCAGAAGAAGCAATTCTATCCAACTTGGAATCTATGTTGGATGTTGCCAATGAAAGCCAGTGCAGAATAACTAAAGTAATTTGCTCAGGTAGAATTGAACCAGTGTTTTATAGTTATCAACAACAACAGAGGAGCCATCAGGAATAAGAAGATGCTAGGTCATTTTCTAACAGTCGGTAGTTTTATTTAGCTGGAATTTCAGGCATGCTGCTTCAATTCTCTGTCATGTAGGGTCTTAAGTGTCAGGTAAAGTAATTAGGATGTAATTGAAAGTCCTGAGTGGCTAATGATGGTTTTTAAGCTTAGGATAATAAGATAATAGCTGCATTCTAAAAGATTAATCTGTCAGCAGTGTGTAGAAGGAAGAAGACCAAGTATTCCAGGTAAAGACAATGTGTGTCTTGACTATCATAAGAGTAGTGCAGCAGGACATCTGTTCTACAGATAAATTACCCTACCACTAAGACATCCTGAATGTGACTTAAAATTGAAGCCTGAAAGAGTGATCGCAAATTAACTGGCAAGAGAAAATGGGAAAGGAGATGTAGACAAGAAAGAATAGCTCTCTTGGGCTTTTGAGGGAAGGCCACTTAAAGCACCCCACAGATAAGTGTAGTTCTCACCTTTCATCAAAGAAACTTCTCTTTGCAACAGAAAGAGGCCATTACATAAAACCACAGCTAGCCAATCAAAGTGCAGAGCTGTGAAGCTCAATACCCATGGATATGTCTACAATATATCTCCTGTGCCCAAATCTAAGGTATCATTTCAGAAGAAGAAGTGTAGGGATTATAAAAGCCATAGGGTTAGGGAGTTTGCTGTGATGTCTCCTAGGAAAGTCAGAAGCTATACCCATACAGTCTTACAAACATGACTGCCTGAATATGAGCTGAACAAGAACAATAAGGGGCATAGTATTGTGGACAAGGGAAAACCCTTGGAAAATAGAAAAGGCAGGGAGAATGATGTTGGGCAAGACCTAAATATTGCAAAGCTATGTTTACAGAAATAATGCCTAAGTAGAGAAACTGGTTAAATCATGTAGTAAACGAAATTACATGTGGTAGGCTGGGAGACCAGTAACAATGGTAGTGGTGTGGGATTTGTAGATAATGAATAAATTTACTCTTTAGAGAAGGATAGGTATAATAGTTTATTGAATATTCCCCGCCCCAAGAAATCAGCAAGCTGAATAGCATCTGTAGTACAGTCTGAAGCTTATGCAATGGCTAGAATGGGGATGGGAATCTCTTCTCATTTGAGAGAAATAATTTTATGGCTAGGCAGTGATCTTGAGTGTCTGTGTGAAGTTTTTTGTGCTACAGTTCATACCATATAGAAGAACACAGTCCAGATTAGCTAGTGTGTAGTTCTGGGAAGTTATTTGAGCTTCTGAACATCTGTTTCTCAGTTGTGTTAGCTCTTAGATGCTACCCTGGGCCATGTAATGGTCAAAGCATCTGAGTGTGGGATTTCTGGCTTCAGGTCTGTGATGTATGGTAACAGGATCCCAAAGGCAGCAGTTGTGGGGTTCTGAGACCTGCTGATGAAAATTCCCTGTTTAGTTGAGCTCCATTTCTAGTCTCTTATTAATGGCCCTTTGCCAACATGACAGACTTCAGGGAGAACATACTTTTATAGAGCAAAGAATTATTGAACCTTGGTGAAGCTATGACAGGGGACTTTATTCTCAGAACAAAACAAATACTTTGAGACACTGGTCTAGTTACTCAAGACCAGCAAAACAAACAAACAAACATATATATATACATATATATATATATATGTTACTCAACAAAAGTCAGTGTAAGAAGGAAATCCAAAGGTAAAGTTAGTAACAAATTTTAAAGAAAAATTAAAGAGAATAGGAGCTGCCTCTGGCACTCCAAGTTTGAATTATGAGAGTCTGGGAAACTTCCTTGAAGACAGCTTTCAAGTGAGGACCACAGGCACAGCTGTAATCAGGAGTAAGTAGGGAGACAAGACTCAGGTGGTTCATGCAAAGTGCCTCAAAGTCAAGAAAGATATCAGTGAAATGGAGATATGTTCTAAAGATACAGAAATTGTATGTGGTTTTTGTTTTCTTTGTTCCTATCAGTTAAATTCCTTGTTTTGGAACCAAGGACGACTTCGATCTGTGTTAGGAATAGTGAAACAGGGAAGATTGGAAATAGGAAGAGGAGAATCCTGGATTAGGGAAGGGGAGAAGATAGAAAAGGGTAAGTGGGAAGGGCAGGAGAATTTAAGAACTGACCAATCAAGAAACTAAAAGAGGTTAAAGGAGCAGTCTCAGTTAGAACATTACTTAGTTCTCAGAGTAGAATATAAATTTGGTTTGTTTCCTGTTTTTATTTACTTACTGTTTTATTTAAACAACTTTTTGCCTATGTACTCTACAGTGGCCCAAAAAGCAATATAGAACCAACCAAGACTAGCCTTGAACACACAGCAATCCTTCTGCATCAGTCTCTGAAGCACTGTCATTACATGAATGTACTATCAGATCCAGTTCTAAAATTTCCAGTTTTTACTATACAAAGGTGATTTGATGCAGGCGAATGCTGGGATTGAGAAGAAGTTTAATGTTACTTTCATCAGAATATCTTTTGACCTAGGGAAAAGGCTGTGAAGAACAAACATCCCAAAAGCAGGAGAGGAGAGTGCAAACAGAGAAAGACAGAAGATGAAATTGAAGCACCAAGTAAACCTTGTCCATTCTTTCATTTTGCCCAGGGCCAGCTGTGCTCAGAAATCTCTCAGTCTGTGTTCTTAATTCAGCCTGGGAAATCAATGTGCCACATCATATTGACAACATCGAGCAGGGGAGGTTTATTCCCGTCACTTCAGCTGTCACAGACTTGGACCACAGAGGGGCCTTCCTCTCAGTCCAACCACAGAAACATAATTACAAGTAAATCTGAGCAAACATCAGTGATGCATTTTAAAAATAGTGCAAAGTTTTCATCCCATACAAATCAAAATGGGACTCACATTTACCCAGATGGGAAGAGAAGAGAAAACCATGGAGTGACCTGGGAGGAGTCTGAGAGAAACAGGACCTCCTGTCTCTGAAAAAAGCAATCTTTTTTGACAGGGAGGCCAGGCTTTTACTGTTTCTGAGTTTTGAGCTAATTGAAAAGGGAATTTCAGCCATTTCTGCCTCAGGTAAAAATAGGAATTGTTGATGACAGGAATATCTATGTTTTAAATCAGAGATTTTACTTGTAACTTATACTATGAGAATGCCTTGGCTTCAACATTTTTAAAGAAAGATGTTGTATGAGTCAGGATTTCCTGGAAAAGCATAATGAAAGAAAATACATAAATATAAAAGAAGGTTGTTAATATGAAAATTGACTCTCATGAATCTGGGGGGTAGTTCTAAGATACCTGTCTGAAGATGAGAAAGAGGAAAACTGATGGTGTCATTCACTGGGAAGCCAAAATTCTGAGAAAGTGAGGACAGCTTTCCAGTTTTGGAGTCCAGGGTAATGAGAACATGGAGGCCTTAGACCCAAGGAGAACAGAAGAAGAGTAAGGATCCGGTTCCAGACAGATTTTATTTTAACTGGATCTTCAGTTGACTAGATCATTCCCATCCATGTTGATCTGGCTACTTTCTGCTCACTGGCTCAAGAACTAAAATCTTGGGGAAATTCACAAAACATACCTAGCCAATAATATTTTACAATTCATTTGAGTTCTTCTTTCTGTGCTAACATAAAACTAACAATCATGGCTGTGCAGAGAAATAATGAAGATGATAAAGGTGGTCTTAAGAAGTTTTGTCTAACTTTGCAATTAGAAAGAATATTTTTAATATCATTAGGTGTCATAACCATGCCTAACTAAATTGACTAAGCTAAGATTTTCCCTGAAGATTATTTTTATAATCAGCTTTTGCAAAGATACAAGATCTCATTTGTATTATTTGCTAACATGGCAAAGCCAAGTGACGTTGAAAAACTCAATGTAAGAAAATATGTAGTCAATTCTGCTCTGTCTTTGAATAACTTTGGCCCCTTCCACCCCAGAGAACATTAGATGTCTCTTAAATAAGCAATACAAAGATGGTATTAGAACTAACAGTGTTGCTAGAAACAAAATATTTTGTTTGAGTCTGACATTAAAAAGATCTGTGTGTTTTATGTTTTCTGCAAAACACTAAGTGAGCTTTTAGAAGAGACTTTCCCAAAATTATCTAATCTACCTTATTTTTATTCTCTATGTGTCAGCAATGTAGTGTATAGTTTTTTATTGGAACAGAAAAATAGATAAATTTATACTATACAAGTAAATATTACACAGTATAGGCTGGGTAGTCCGCCAATGGCTGTCTGCACACTGGAAAGGCTGAGAATCTGCTATCTTCTTGATTCATATAGCTTGATGTCTCAAGCAGTCTTGATCCAGTACTGAAACCTAGAGGACTGCTGGAGAGTGAGTGGTTTTAATCCCTACTGGAAGATTTCAGATGCTGAGTTTTGGTGGCAACTGAACTCAGAACTCTTTAAATGTGGGCTGCCATAAGAAAGAAGTGCCCACTTTTGGGGATGATTTTTCCCCTTTAGCTAATCTTCCCAGGAAATATCTTCACAGACGCACCCAGAGGCATCCTTTCTAAATGGATTCCAGGTACACTCAAGCAGACAACAAAGATTAACCATCACAAGTAACAAGTGAATGTATTATCCCCTCAGTTACATGAAAAGCAATGGCATAGCCAACACCTTCAGTAACCCTCCTTATTCAGGCCAGGATGGGAGAGCATTATCAGGATTAGTCAATGTTTGTGTTGAGTTTGTTTGCCTTTGTTGTCCATACTATCCATTCAAATGAATGTTCACTTGTGTGTTAATATGTCTGTTCTACATAGTGACCAAAGTCTCTCACCACAGGATCACAGACAGAGTGGGCGAGTGGGATCACCTGGACAACTCTTCTTAATGTTATCATCATCAAATTAAATAAATTAATAAATAATGGGAGCAGTAGGGATAGATAAGTAGTTAAGAGTTCATGCTGCTCTTGGAAAGGACCCAGGTTTTCTTGCTAGCTTTTACAACTGCCTATGATTCCAGTTCCATGGAATCTGATGCCATATTCTGGACCCTAAGGGTACTGGCAATCACACATGGATATTCTTATACACTAACAAAGCATTTATAAATTCTTTAAAACACTTAAAGTTTTTTCTTAATATTTTTGACTTTTATTTAAATATAATTACATCATCTCCCTCACTTTCTTAAGATTACTCAGAAAATTTGTGAGTAGGGCTGCACTGGTCTCCTCATTTTGATTAGTAACAATGACTGTAGAATTCAGGTTTGGTTCAAATGACCCCCTGATAGGCGGGATAAACCTATCTCATGAGCAAATGTGAGAATCTCAATTACAAATGAATGATACTGATTTCAGATCTAAAGAAAATATTAACTGAACTATGATCACTCTCCCCTGCCATTCTGAGTGTCCAAGCCCTAGGAAGCTCACCCAGCCCTCAGAAAGCACTTAGGTAATGTTTTACCTACAGATCCCATGGAAGACATCAGAGCAGAGCTAATATTTGAAGTATTTTATTATCTTTAGGATCCTAAAATCTTCAAAAATGTATTAGCTAGTGTTTTTGGCTAAATAAAGATGATTCATGAGGCACACTGGTTATGAACAGCTATGTATGCACAGTGAAATGACAGAGGGCTGGTCTGGGTCCCTGCCTTCCCAGGAACACTGTCTTCCTTCTTTACCCCAAAGAAATCTATTACATTCAGATACATCCCTGAACTGAAAGCACAGTACATGGGCAGAGCACATTTGGCAGGTGAGACGTCCCCTGATGGTAGAAAACCTTATAATTTAAGATACATGTTTGACAGAAAGATTCTTGGTGGAGTTCTAAGCCCTTAAGAGTACACATTCTGCTTTGTGAATAAGAAATATCAGTTGTTATAATGGAGCTGCACATTGCATAATACCTTGAACCATCAGTCAGTACAACATTTTGCAGTTGAACATAGCAAGGCACAAAACAGATATATTTTTATACCTTATCTAAAAGGTGGTTTAATTAACTAAGAAACTGATGAGAAAACACGATGGAACTATTTTCTTTCAAATGATATTAGAACTAAAATATTATTTTTTTAAAAAGTGGTTTTACATAGAAAACCTATTCAAATATTCTAGAGGAATCCAAACAGTTTATTTTCATTAAAGCTAATGAAAATTGGTTTCATTTTAGAGTATATTAGCATAAGCATTTTAAAAAAAAGGCAGGCAAAGAATGCATATTTTAAATTTCTGCACTCTGGAAGTAGAGGTAGGCATATGCCTATGAGTTTTTAACCAGTCTGAACTACATAGAGATTTCTAATCCATTAGGGCTATATAGTCATAATCTCACTATCTCCCCCCCAAAATTTAAAATACAAATATATGAGTTGAATAAACTGAAGTTAATGTAAATCACTTAAAAATTAAGCTGATACTTTGAGAAATCAAAGTAAATAAGAGGTTTGTCTTATTTTGTAAAAAGAAAACTCACTAAGCAAATAATTTTTCTATTTTTGGCTTCCATATAACTTATTTTTAAAAGTTTTATCATTTACATATTAAATATGTATTATATTCTCATATTTAATATTTTTAAAGGTATTTTCAAATTCAACATATTCTAAAATATGGGAATTTAAATTTATATGCTGTGTTTCTTTCTGGCTGTATCAAATTCATTGTCATTTTTAAACTATAATAATCACTTTGTAAATACTACCACAAAATGTTGTATATAGGCATAAAAAATATCATGATTTATTTCATGCAAATGACTTAATGTTTTTGTGAGATTTCTCATGAGAAAGCTGAGGTTGAGTTTTTGTAAAGATAATTGAAGAAAAACTAATTTCAATATTAGTGAGGCTTTTTTTTTTCATACCATCTATTGTGAGAATCTGTGAACTCAGTGATTCTAACAATAAACACAGCACATTGTCTCCAACTTTTAGCCTCCTTGCTGTCAGTCATCAGCTCCCAGAAAGGGTATAGTTCAAAACAAGATTTCAAAGATCTCTAACAGAAATAGAAACTGTATAATTGGCTTTGTATATTGATCTCCATCCTTTTTCTAAATAAAAATGCTGCTCTACCTGGCTCAGGGTCTTTAACTCCCTAACTTGTGAATGTCTGGAATTAAAAAGCTAAAAATTTCAGCACCATCTGTAAGACTTAAATCCTAAGAGATACATTGTCTCACCTGCAGAGGCCAGACTCAACCTCAGCTGCCAAATGCAAGAGTGAAAAGGGCTGTAAACAGCTTGATTGAGGGTGGCTCCTCAGCACCTGTGGTTTTGACAGCTTTTGCTAGAGCTTGAGAAGGGACCAGGTTGCCTGTTTGTTCTTCAAGAGCACTTCTGGCATCCACGTATTATGTGAGCACACACTGCCAGCTGTGAAGGAGACAGCTTTCTTGTCACTTCAGAGAATGATGCTCCTGCAGGAAGATCCTTCTTGCTCTTTCATCCAGGGACACTGGGCAGGGAAGGCACAAATGATCAAATGCAAGGCCCTGGGAGGCATTGATGTCTGAGGAAAAGCTCATATTACAGGTTTGCCTCATAACTTGAGTATGGTCCAGTAAGTTAAGAAAGAACACTTAATTGCAGTAATTTTTCAAGACATGAGCTCCTTGTTGAATAAATAGGGTAATGAAAACAACGGTAAGAATTTCATATGCAGCAGATTTCGATTGCCCGTGTCTTCATACATCTTCACCAAGGAGAATACGCTGGGTAACGTGTCAGTGCCAACACATGGTAAATTCAGAGAAATATCACAGAGTCATCATCATAATTGAAAGCCTTTAACTGTGACAATTTACTTCATTGGCTAGGACTACTGGATAAATCACAAGGCTTAGATGAGATGTAGAACACCTATGTATTCATAGATATAGAGTTAAAAATCAAAATCTCTAAAATAAATGCACATTATTTTTATTTGGTTGGTTGGTTTTTGCTGTTGTTATTGTCTTGTCTTGTCTTGACTGCTAGGGTCCTGGAGAAGTACCACAGAAGACCATCATGTACATATACAGTCAACAAGAGTGTCTTGTTACCAGTGCACTGGGACTGTCTATTATACACAAAGGCAAAATAGTGAAGACCTCCAGAGAATCCCGCAGGACTAAGTCATCTCAGATATGATTGCTCTAAGCAATTGGCAATCATATTACTACCTTCTAATTGGCTAGGGCTAGTCAAGCTAGTTAAGGCTTCAGGTTTTCCATTGTGGAACAAGCCTGGACAAGTCCTGAGCTTTATCCTTATTTCGTTGTAAGGAGCTGTTGCCTGTGGCTCAGGTTTGGTACTGTACACACCAGGACTCCTAGTCCTTGTTATTGGGGGTGTTGGAGATTGATGGTCCTTTGTTCATGGCTCTCAGGCTCTCCATCAGAAAGTGCCTGCTCAGTTCCAAAAAGAAGGGACCAGACCTAGCTTTTTACACTTTATTAACACTTAAAAAAATTTATGTGGGATGAGGTGTGCATGCAGAGCACATGTATAGAATGCAAAGGATAACTTGTAGGAATCGGTTCTCTCCTTCAGCCACCCATATGAATCCCAGGGATCAAGCTCAGCTTGTCAGGCTTGATGAAAACTGCCTTTATCCCCTGAGCTGTGTGTAGAATGTAGGTGAAGAAAGATACACAGCAACAGGAGCTGATTTTTATGCCTTGCCTCACTAGAGTTAGGGCACATGAAGATGATTTTATGAAAGGAACCCTAGGTAAAACTACAGTAATAGTTTCCTTACATATTTTTAGAATGAATATAACTGTAGCAGAGTTCCCACATTTGTTCTTTAAGCTGTGGAATAAGAACTAACATGTAAGAGAGCTGTCCTATGACAGTTTCTGAAGTTTCCTTTAACTCACCCAAGACAACACTATCTTGGACTCCGTGGGGGATTGGTTGCCACTCTGAGGACATAAAGGATGTGTGAGTGGTGGTGGCCTTCATCATATTAATATCCTGCAGTTTGTTTTCTACAGAATTCCAATGAATTTCTATGGCTATCTCAGTTATATTGCATTTGCCATACTAGAGCAGATTGCTTCAATTTGCACTCATGATACACAGCCTCTGAGCTGACAATTATGTTCCTTAATTCCCTTGGCATAAAAATAGAAGTGTTTCCCATTGATATGAAATAGACAACTGTATATACTTAGTACCTTGTGTCTGCATGTTAACCATGTAACTTTCTTATTTATTTTGAAAGTTTTTTTCATATCTACCACTCTTCCCCCTCTTCCCTTCTCCCAGTCTTCCCTCAGCCCCCCTTCGTACATTCCCCCCATCCCTTCCCCAAAGAGGGCAAGGAATCACAAGGTGAGTCAGTTCACTCTGGCTTATTCAGTTGAGGTAGGTCTGATTCCTTTATCCCAGTATTAAGGCTGGGTTAGGTGTTCCCCTGTAGGGAATGGGATTCAAGATATCAGTTCATTCATCAGGAATATACTGATTCTACTGCAAGAGGCTCCACAAACTGCCCAAGCCCTTTTACCTAACATCTACAATTGGAGGATTTAGTTTCTTTCCATGACAGATCCTCAGTGATTGTTTCAGTGTCTGTGACTCCCAATAGCTCTGGTCAGCTGTTTCTGTGGGACCTCTCCTCATAATCCTGATCCCTCTGCTCATATATTCACTCCCCTTTCTCTTCAGCTGGACTGGAAGCTCAACTTGGTGGTTAGCTATAGATCACTGCCTGTGCCTCCATCCATTGCTGGATTACGATTCTACAATGACAATTTGGGTGGTCATTCATTTGATTATAGGGGAAGTCCTGTTTAGGTACCCTCTCTACTATTGCTTAGAGTCCTAGCCAGAAATATCTTGTGGGTTCTTGGAGGTTTCCTTAGCACCAAGTTTCGTTCTAACCCCACAGTGACTCCCCCTATACAGATATCAATTTCTTTGTTCTCTCTCATTGATGTTCCTCCCACTCAACCATCTACTTATTTCATGATTTGTTCCCACCTCCCCATGCTAGCTCCGATTATGATGCCGATTTACTTAGGAGATCTCTTCTATTTTCTCTTGCCAGGGGGCTCTCTGGGTGTCTTTCTTAAGTTCCTCCTGTTACCTAGCTGTTTGTGGGTTGTGATTTGCAGCAGCTGAGGGACTTCTAGGTTGTTTCTAGGTTCTGGCTATTAGGAATGATGCTGCTATGAACATAGTTGTGTGTCCTTTGGGTATTTGACTAATAGTGGTATTGCTTGATCATTGGGTAGATTGATTCCCAGTTTTCTGAGGAACTGCCATACTGATTTCCAAAGTGGCTGTACAAGTTTACACTCACACCAACAGTAGAGGAGTGTTTCCCTGGCTCCACATCTCCTCCAGCATAGGATGTCATCTGTGTTTTTGATTTAGCCATTCTGACAGGTGTAAAATCGTATCTCAAAGTTGCTTTGATTTACATTTTTCTGATGGCTAAGGATGTTGAACTATTCTTTAAGTGTCTTTCAGCCATTTAAAATTCTTCCGTTGAGAATTTCCTTTTTAGCTCTGAAACCTATTTTTATTAGATTATTTGGGCTTTTGTCCTCTAGTTTCTTCAGTTCTCTATGTATTTTAGAGATCAATCCTCTGTCAGATGTAAGGTTGGTGAAGATCTTTTCCCATTGTGTAAGCTGTTGTTATGTCTTATTGAATATGTGCTTTGCCTTACCGAAACTTCTCAGCTTCAGGAGGTCCCATTTATTATTTGTTGTTCTTAGTGCTTGTACTGCTAGTATTATATTTAGGAAGTGGTTACCTGTGCATGCCAGTGCATTGAGGGTATTTCCCACTTTCTTTGCTATCAAGTTCAATATAATTGGGTTTATGTTGAGGTCTTTGATCCACTTGGACTTGAGTTTTGTGCAGGGTGACGAACTGTGTAACTTTCAAGAACCATGTACTCCAAAGGAATGAGGACCACCTGATCTTTGGGTAGCACATCACACAATCTTAGTCTATGGATGACCATTTATTCATATCAGATAAGGAAGAATGGAAAGTATGATGCGGACATTAATATGTCCTAGAACATGAGACACAAACTCTGCAAAGATTCAAGTCTTCTCTATTAGAGGAGGTCCTAGAAATCTATGAGTCCAAACATGGAGGTCCTAGGAGTCTAAGCAGATCTGTTTCCTAATTGAGTTATTAGGACAGGATGTCATAATTGCCTAGCCCCTTCATTGATATTAAGTCTGACTCTCTAGCCCAGGATGGCTTTTATTTAATTCATTATTTAGCCCAGTCTGCCCTCAAATTCATGACAACCCTCCTTCCAGAGCCTTCCAAATGCCAGAATTTTGCCTATTCTTAAACATATCATAGAACTTTAGTAGTTAACATAATGCAATTTAATAGATATAAGTAGTTAAATAGTATAATTTAATCAATAAAGGAGATTATCAGAACAAATATTTTCTTATGCTTCTCTTATGAGTCTATTTTAAAGATGGGTTTAACTAGAGAAATGTCATGTTACTTTAGAAAAATTAATTTCCAATTATTAATAGAAAAACAATAGCAAAAACAAACTATTTAGTAAATTTTGCAAATGAACAGGATACGAACACAAAGAATTGTTAAATCCCGGTTTAGCAGAAGTTAAAGTCTCAATATACATAAGCAAAGACAGATGAAAGAATATGATATAAAAATAAAATGGAGTCATAAGAAACAATGAAGAAAACAATAAGAAAATATTTTAGAACCTTGAGTATAAAAGCCTATATTTAATTGTATCATAAAACTAGAATAAATAAAGCAAATATATATATAAAATATGGTGATAAAAGTTTGTAAAACTGTCCCTAGGAAAAAAAAGTAGAAAATTGGCTACATCCTGAGTGTTTTTACACACTAGAAAAGCATTTTGGAAAGTTTTCACCATAGGAAATGATAAACACTTGAGTTGCTAGATACATTTATATTTATTTCATTATTCTACCCTGTGCATATGTATGGATTATCACAAAATACTATGCTAACATGCACAATTATAATACATCAGTTTTAAATACTAACTTTTAAAAGCAGCATGGTAAGCATAAAAGTGATATTAGTAATAAAAAATTGGAAGTATAATATATAAAATTTTTCCTATATTCAACTTCCATTACATGATGCTTTCCCAGCTATTGATCAAGACTATTAGAGAAACTAGAGGATGCTAAATAGGAAAGAACAAAATGGAGAAATGAGAGTGCCATTAAATGGAAGTCAGAAATGAGTGCCTATATAGAGACAGAGGGGAAGAACAGAGAATAATTGATAAAGATGGTAGACAGGGAAAAAAGAAAGGGAAAGAAAGAGCACTGAAGAGAAGAAAAAAGAATAAACTACTGTTTATACAACAAATTGGACTAAGATTCGGGGAATGACCTGCTGTTCTCACTAATTCACATTGTATTCTATTGTTAACTGTATATATATTTAACCTGGAGGCATTATTCCTAGAAAGCCACTCTAGCTAATGTTGCAGCTATAAACATATTCATAGGCAAATGTTTTATAAAAGTCATTGTAATAAAACAAACATCCAAATTGTTCATCAAGTTATTACTTAATTACCTAATAGCTCAGATTATAATTGAATTTTAAAATAGCAACAGCATACTAGCATAGTATTGGGTTTTTTTAGAACATTCCCCAAAATACATGGCTGTGAATGAAAAGTTTCAGACTAGCAAACTGAACTTCATAGCAGCATATGCTTACGTTTTTGAATTGATACATCACATGTGAGTAAGTAACTCAAAGAAATACTAATAGGGAAAATAATTGGTGAGAGTTTCTAGGTTTGAACACTTATTGTATCATTTTACAATTACATTTTGTCATACTATGTGCTGTTCAATGGATGTATATCATTTTTACAAATGAGACATTTTCAAATAATTAAAAACCTTTTTCACATTTTATTTTTATTTATTTATTTTTATTTTTTAACCATTGTGTACTTCACCTTAAGTGAATGATATGTTGTCTGAACATTGCTCTTCAAGTAGCAATCTGTTAGGTGTTCTGTGGCCTGAAGCGGAGCTCCTTCTATTTTTTTTCTGTATTCGCTGGTTTTCTATTTTCTCTATAACTGATGATTCATTTAACCTGAAATTTAAATATGCCCAGTATATCTCCTAAGATTTGACAATCAAGTTTATAATTGCTTTTATTATTATACAAAAATCTTGAAAATTGTTAGGTCAATAAATGAGGTTATGAATAAACAATTCTCAACCTCTTCTTTACAGCAACTCAAAAACATGCTTCCATTTAGTTTGGAACATGTCTTGAAAGACGCAAAAAGCCTCTAAACAAAATTAAGTTTAATTCACTCTTTAGGGAAGTGCTTCTACAGACCATTTGAAGGCAGGGGAACCAATTTAAATAAATTATCAGATAGTCATTTTATCCAGACGAGTGCTACTAATTACAATCAGCTTCCTCTATTCATTAAAACTCGTCCAGGAAGCATGGATCGACTCTGTCAGCAGTCACTCTCATAGCCTGAAAGCTTTATCACAACACTTCTTTAAATACATTACATAGTTGATGCTTTTGCTAATTTATAGTCTTTTCTAGACATCCCTGAAAAGTGTCTGTTTTTTTCATGGTCCTTCCTTTTTAATGCTATTTCACTATTGAGTATATATCATGCCACCTGAATTATTTTCTTCTCTATTATATTACATTCCAGTCCTAGGCCAAAAAATTCAAATGTAATTGTGACTAATCATTGTAAAAGCACTAAAGCATTCTACTTTTCTCTATATTTTGTGTGTGTGTATGTGAGCATGTGTGTGTATCTCTCTGTCTTTGTGTGTGTGTGTGTCTCCCTCTCTCTCCTTGTGTTTGTGTGTTTGTGTGTGTGTGTGTGTGTGTGTGTGTGTGTGTGTGTGTGTGAGAGAGAGAGAGAGAGAGAGAGAGAGAGAGAGAGAGAGAGAGAGAGAGAGAGAAATTTGAGTTGTTAGGCCATCTTGTTATAGTAAGGTCTCTAAGCCAGAGCCCTGAAGAAAGCCACAGGTTTTACTTCCAAGGTCATAGTGTGTTCTGTGCCTCCACAACCCCCTACCCCAACTGGTACTATAAAGTTTAAGCAGCTATAATTTTATGAGAATGGAAATATGATTATATATATTAAACAGAGTGGAGGGTACTCTATGAATTTACAGTTTCATCTTTAGTATATCACTCTATACTTATCATATTACAAATACTCCCTCAAAAATTGTTGACTAAAGTATGTGTTCTATTGCTTGAAATTTATAAAGAAAGAGCACCTGGGAGTAGAGCAATCACTTTCTCTGTCTTGATTGATTTAAAGATCTTTCTAGAACCCTGGCTATATCTGTTGCTTAAGAGAAAACAACAGTATAAATTTTAAAACTGGAAGATTCATCGGGAATTCTTTTATCTACTTAGCAATTAATTTAAATCTACTGTAATTAATTTCTGAGATACCTTCAAAAGCCTCTTAGCTGGTGTTCATAAAAGAGTGAGTGCTAAGTTGGAAATCTGGGTGGAACATATCAGCCTATATCACCCAGATATGTTGCCCTGGCAGATAGTCCTGGCAAGAATTCATACATAAATAAACTATTTTCAATTTTTAATAA
Source organism: Sigmodon hispidus (assembly GCA_004025045.1). Lineage (NCBI taxonomy): Eukaryota > Metazoa > Chordata > Mammalia > Rodentia > Cricetidae > Sigmodon > Sigmodon hispidus. The sequence goes on along the minus strand of PVIH01006132.1, from coordinate 24,864 downwards.
AAATAATTAAGCTTAGCTTAAAATGCATCCAAAATTTATTGTCTAATGAAAATAAATAATTCCATTTTATATTTATAGAGAAAAAGTTCAACAGGAGTTCAGAGCAGTGTTATAATAAGCAGACATTGATAATTTCGTTGTAAACCAGAAATGTGCTGCTACGTGTATAGAATTTATGGAAATATATATAATCCTTCATAGGAAGCCATTGGCAGATGCACATTCTCTTTAGAGACATAGTTATAATAGGTTATAGTCTTTGGAATATATTACCCAGGACCCCATCATCAGAGAGACTGAGATTTTCAAATTTCCTCTCAAATATCAAATGGTTCCTTGAAAGCTGATGATCTCTTCATCCTTCCATACCTTCCTGTAGCAATGGTATTTCCTAAGGTTTAGCCTCTGATTCACCTATGACATAGCTTCTATGTCCTCTAGCAAAGGTGAAAACTTGTCACTTTCCTTCCTGAACACAACTCTCTACTTAAGATTCTGCCTTTTCTCTCATCACACACTCGTAACAGCAATATATGCTTATACACAGTCTCAAATTTATAGGTCATTCCTATGTATATGAGGAACTGTGAACATGGTAGTTCACCTCATTTCATATTAAGGTATGGTTAATTATTCAGAGGCCTTCATTAGGTATTTTTCAATTTGAAATTTACAGTATTATCTGCATTTTCAAATAGGTGATGGCATTCAAAAATATTCAGTTTCAAGTTTTATTTTCTTATGGCTAATCCCTTCCTGTCACATATGACTAGACAGATAAACTACCTATAAGACCTCTTACCAAGACATGGCTCCTTAGAAGGAGGCTTTCTTGAGGGTTGGACCATATTATAATGTCTTGATCATTCTCTCTAACTGGGGTGAATTTTAGGACACATGAAGATTTCTCCTTCTTAACTAGTTTCCTCTCAGATCTTCAGTTTTAGTTCTAAATTCTCATTCACAAAAATGCCCCAACATCCAGATTATTCACTTCTATAGCTACTACCCATAGCTAATCACACTTACTAGAAGGAGTTATAAGACAGGATGTTGTAAGTCAATGTAATAAGAAACCCTTCAGTTCATTAGTTTTAGTTAATAAATTAGAAGCCTAGATGTCTCATGTAAAGAGAAACAATGTTCAATATAATATATCTATACCAGATTCTTAATCAGTTGAAAATAGTACTTTTTATATTCTAATCAATATAGTCATGGGTAGAAGACCTTTTATTTTTAAAATCTATTAATACAACATTCACTTACTGAACAGATTAAATTTTAGTAATGGTCATGCCTTTATAATATTAACTCTAATATATAAAATATACAATAATTTAAAAATATGTAATTATTAGAAAAATATATTCATTAGATTACTCTTATTTGAATATATCAAACTCTAAAACTATTATTAAAAAATTTCCCTAAAAGTTGAAGGACAAACCACTGACATAATTTCATTGAGGCAATAGGAAAATCAGCAAGGTAATAACAAATTTATTCACATTCCCCCTAATATCTACATTACATATCTAAATGATGGTGAGAAATTCTGTTGTTGGGCTTTTATGTATTTTCACTCTGTTTTCATTTTCAGAATCAAGGAAATGAAGTTTAGTTTTATGTTAAAAATTCTGATCCATCCTGCCTTCTGCTTTTCCACTAGTATCCATCAACGAAACATCTTTAACTAGACTCATGTCCTAATTTTTCCTAAATTTAGTTTTAACACTCTCCTAATCCACAAATGTTGGTTAAACTCAGTATTCTGGGTTAGATCTAGTCCAGAATACATAAGAAATCCTTATGAATTCCAGATGTGGCAGTTTCCCTGGCAACAGCAGCTTCAATCACTACCTCACTATTGCAATTAAGAGGATATGAGCAAGAATCATCTTTAAAAAATTACTGTGCTCTTTACCTACAAACGACTGTATAACCTCAGGGTTTTACTCAAGTGGTTATTGTAGATAAAGAAGTCCCTAGTAATTTCCAACAATTATACTTTGCTAAATGAACAGAACAACTGTGCAAGAAGGAAATGTCTATGAATACCCAGTGACTTGGGAGAAGCCTCTTGGCCATGTCAGTATTTTACATGCATGCATTTTTTCCTAGAATATATAGAACTGAGTTAAGCTGAGGATCAATCCTGGAAAAGAGCTAAGAAAAGGGAGGCCCCTTGAAACTGCCATGACTCATCTCTAGTCTATTTTTAAGCACCACACTTCTCTCTTTCCTATACTCAAACACTTAACCCTAAAGAATTTACCTCTTAAATAGTTACTTGAATCTTAATATAGCCCAAGAACTGCTTCAAAGGCTTTAATATATGAATCCATTCAAGCTTAAAAACAATTAGAGAAAAGCATACTAATAGGTTGCCTAAGGATAAACACTGAAAAATAGGTGTAATAAGGACTTGAAATGCAGTACTACTATTCTAGCCCAATACTTCTTGGTTTTTCACCAGTCTGTTCTGTCTGTGTACTGAGGACAGATGACAACTTGTATTAAATGAACAATATCAAATTCTATTGTAAACCCTTTCAAAAGAAACATAACTACTTTTGATTTTTTTAATCAAACCAAACTATAAAAGCATTGTATCATCCAGTGAAATGTCAAAGTTTCATCTTGCTGGAGAACATATTTTGTCACTCAGGATCTATGCCAGCCCCTTGATAATGAAGAAGCTAGGCATTTCTGAGCCTTCTTGGCCTCTTCCACATTGTTCAGCATATAAATGGCAGTTGGGTGTCTTGCTGAACTGTATCCAGCTGGCAACCTAAAATATTAGTTATAATCCAGAATTTTTATCTGTCTAAATATAATTCAAATTCATGGCCAGCCATTCTCCAAGATACTCACTTAGAACAATAACAGAACTGGAAACAAGGGGTTTAATTTTTACTGTAGCTTCTCCTAATTAATTCTGTAGTATTGAGTTATTAATTTTTATTCCCAGGTCTCATTTACTGTATGGATAGATGGAGATTTTGTATCTTCTAGAAAAGTTTTTTTCTAAAACAATCTATGATCCAGTAAATTAATGAGAGAGCACTGCATGTCTATAGTCAAATGGTCAGTATAATACATTGAAGATTTCATAATGATTCAGAATTGGATAAGTTAATCTTCAATATTCTAAAATTATGTTGTACTTACACAATATTAAATCAATCTTTTATTTTTAGCCTTTTCCAGAAACAACCACAAATCCAAATAAACACAGAAACCTTTCCCCCTAGAAATCTTAGAGGAAAAAAATAATTAACATTTTATAAGACAGGAGAAACTGTTAACATTGTTTTGGGATGCTTGCATTATTATTCTTTGCAAGAACGTCAAATCTTGTGGACTTTTTCCCTTTTCTGTTTGTGAGAAAATTGTCTGAGTTGAAAAGTGAAAGAAAAACCAGAATGCTCACTGGAGATTTTAAATATTTTAAATGATTATAAAATATGTCAATGTACATAACTGGACTATCTAGATTAATTACTATTTTTCGTGATCATTTATACAGTCAAATGAAACTAAAGGCATGTTACTTATGTAATGAATAAAGTCATGTGCTGGTGAAGAGGAAAATGAATAGAAGAATGTTACCTCTGCAAATCATTCATGAGACCCCAACCAGTCAAGAGAATATTTGCTCTCTTTTCCACTCTTGGATACTTGGTAGGTAAATAAATAGAAGTCGTGATTTTAAATATAAACAAAGAAGTTTCACCTTTATTTTTAGATAGTTTTTCACCCCGATAGTTCAGTTTCTTTAGCATCAAACAGATCAGAAGAATTAAACTGTTACTTGATCTATTGCCTGAACATGTTGCCTTGTTTATCAACACATGTTTTCACAGCTGAATAAGAGTAATAGATTATTGTGTGAATTAAATTTGATAACTTGGTAGGATGTTTTTTTTTTTTTTTCCAGGGCCTTCTATAGAAAAAAAATCCATGGGCAAACATTTGCATTTTTCCCTGTATTTCTTTGTAAATAAAACTTCAATAAATTCTTCTTAGATTATGGTAACTTTGATAACTAAATACCTAAAGAAATAACTTATTTATAGTGTATCAAAGAAAATTATAAAGCGTTGATTGTTAAAATGTATTTTTTCTATTACTGAAGGAGCTGTCAAATTGTGGATTTATTGATTTTTCTGTTAATATGGATACTATTTATACCCATCATGCAACACACACATGCTACCCATTATTAGTCATAGACCTCAACTACAATAGTAGAAGAATCTCAAGACAAATCAAACCAATTCAAGCTGGCTGGATGTGAACCCTAACCTTTGCTATCTTTGGAGGTTGTTAGATTTCATTTTGTTTTCCCCTTTCTTTCCTTCATCTTCCACAGCCTTATTTTACAAAACCATCATTTTCATTCTTCTTTATCATTTCTTCACTTTTTATAACTTCTCTTTTCTCTTCCCTTGCCAACTCACTTTTCCTCATTTCTTCAAAATTGTATATTAGTCATATATTATAAACTGGCCCTTGTGTTAAATTCTAGGACTAGGAAGGATTCTCATCTTTAGAGAGGTCATAGGTCAGCAATAAAGAAACAAGTACATTGGCCAATAATGGCATCATTTTAAAGAAACTGGGGATGCAAGTATGTGAAAGTCTCCAAGGGGATTTCAGAATGGTCTGTCTTCATCCGCAGTTTAAGATCCCAATGTCTCCCTCTTCTCAATATAGCCTTTGCTGTTCTTTCCTTTTGGTTTAGAATTTTTTCATTGGCATCTAGTTTACTACCAGGACGCTGTTTAATCAACTATTTATTAAATACAGAATTTTAGTTGACATTGTTATTACTGACTACCAGGTAGTAAATGTGTGTGTGTTTATGTTAGATGACCATGTTCTATTAAAAAGAACAAAGACCTAATATGAGTTACTTTACATAAGAAAAGTTTGAATGTACATAATCTCAAATTCAATACCAAAATTGTAGCCATTTCTTAAAAGACAGATAAATTGAGTTATTCATGTAGAGGGAAGATAACTGATCCCATGAACAAAGAAAAAAATATACAGCTATTTTATAAAAAAGTACATCTTAAATAAAATCAGCATAAAGATCATAAATAAAAGTAATAGCTTTAATTATTCTAGTTAGAATATGCTTAGAGATTGCTCATTTTTATTAATTTTAAATTTCATTTGCAAGTTAAATATAGTTAAATATTGTTATTTACTTGGATTTTAGACTTCTATAAAAGTCATTGATCAAACCTGATGCCCTTAATTATTTCCTTAGGAATTTCTATGCAATTGAGAATATTTCTGAAATTATTGGCTATTAAAGGAATGAAATATTTTAAGTAAAAAATTGAAAAATAAAATCAGTGTGTATCTAGTATGTGATATGTTAGGTGGTATAAGAATTCTTCAACTACATGGCTAATAAAGAAGTGTTTTGGCCTATGATAAGAGAGCTAACAGCCAAGTGGGAAATCCAAGCAGTCAGACAGGAGAAGAAGGGCAGAGTTCAGGAGACATGATTCAGCCACACAAGAAACAAGATGTGACTGTACTGGTAAGACACGACCACTGACCCACTAAAGGAAATGGGTTAATTTAAGATGTAATAATAATTAATAATTAATAGAAACTTCTGTGTGTTTGGGATTAAGCAGCTGTGGGACACAGAAAATCTTCCAGCTACATCAGTCCTCACTTCATCTTGGAGGTTTCCATTCCCTCCAGAGGTTCCCCAAATGCAGGAGCACCTTCAGTGGCAAGATGACATCAGTCTTTGTTTTGCACATATTTGTTAGCAAAAACAGGCAGACAGAAGACTGGAAAGACAGCAATACAAGTTTCATTGTGAGCTTTTAGAAATGATTCCCAGAGCATGTTTACTTTTAACCCTGTTGTAAATGACTGTTGGTTTATAGATTGTTTAAAATCTCATTACAGCCTACTATAAAATGTCCTTTGTGATAGAAACATCTTTGGATATAATTTATTTCATTTCTTATATGAGAAAATGATTTCAATTATATCCTTACTCTTCTGGCTACCTTACATCTTCCTTATTAATACTTTTAATGCTCTTCATAAATTTTCTTTATTGTACACATAACAATTTTTTGAGAAAAGAGCTCACTATGAAGTCCTGGTTGCCTGCACTAAATATTTAGATTACCCTGGTCTTGAATTTACAGGAATATCTGTCTCTATCTTCTGAGTAAAGATAATAAGTATGCCATAGCATTCCCAGCAACAATTTTATCTTACAAATTTTATAACATTTGCTCTCTTCCTCCTTGGTATGTAAGATCCATAAGGAGAGAGTATATATCTCATTTAATCATATTTTCAAAATCTGTCCCTGAGCCTGGCTCACGGTATCTATATCACAAATTAGGGAGAGAATTAAATGATAAAAGGAAGAGTGTATGTTTACTATGAGCAAGGAAAAGGGTGGTCATGGTGCTCTCTGTCATGGTAATAAAGACAAGTCAAGTAACCTGATTTCATAAAGCTGGAGTATACCTTAAGCTTGGAAGGACAGAAGGAGGGCATACTTAAAGAGCTACATGACACATGAAATGTGATAAGTCAGGAGTAAGAAAAGTGATACAGAAAGAGATGAATTCAGTGATTTATAGTACAAATTTAATGGGATGACATACATATCAAGTTTTTATGAACTAGCATGCATAATGAATTTTGTATTGTAAGTTTAGAATTTCGATAGTATATTTTGACAATATTCATATACTTCAAAACTAACATATTAAATGCTCAATTTAGTAGAATTCTAGCCTTTCTATACAATGTCAAGATTGATTACTTCAGTATATTTATACACTTTAATGATTGTAACTAGCCTGAGAGCAAGAAACTATTTCAACTTTATGTATTTTTCTGCTATTAGGAGGAAAATCAAATTCTACTTAGAATAGCACTAATAAGCAATTTTTACACATGTGATACTTGTACCAAGAGGATAGATTAGGACTTGACCATAACCCTAGTAGTGTAGTATTATCATAATTGTTTTATCTCTTTTACCTTAACTTTCCTCATCTAAACAGGAAAAAATTATTTTATAGTATATGTATATCTTATATCAAATTATGTATATGCTATGTATTATATACATTACATACATAATATGTATATTGTATGCATATTATGTATTACATATATAGTGTACTTTTATACAAATATATGTAGTAGTGTTTGGTACAACTAAGTGCATATTGAATCTGACTTTTATGATAGCAACAATTGTTTTGGAGTACTCATTATCTTCAGCAAATTCTAATCTGACTAAGGTACAGGTAAAAACTCAAACATATCTTTTTGTGTTTTGCTTATTTTTCTTCATGTGGTATAATCTGGTCCCCATTTTGGGGGGTTTCGTTTGTTTTTCAGTTTTCCTAAACTTACTTTCTTAAATGTTTTTGCGCATATTCCATGAATAAATAAAATAGTTAGTTCACTGTTGATTGTGGTAAGAGTGATTTTCAAAGTTACAGTTGATTGCAGTAATGAATTTGACATGTACATAAAATCAAGTTAATATGATGTAAAATGTGTCAGTAGAGTGTGTTGGTGATGATCAAGTGGTATTCTGTATATACCTCAGCAGAACTATTCAACTCAAGCTATTATTTAGCTGGAAAATTTTACAACCATATGAGAAGAAGGACCCAAGATTTTACTGAAGTAACAAGGCATGTAAAATAAGAATACAATAAGCAGTGGACTTTGGAGCTGTGTTGAGAGTTAATGGTCTCTCAGACATGTACTAGGAAACCTCACCTAACATTTATGTGTTCATTAGGAATCTTACATAGCTTCCATAGCTTCCAACCATCATTCTCTTCAGTAATTATCGTGTCTAAGACTGTAATTATATTTATTCATGATTTGAAGCATTAGTTTACTTTTAATTTTCTTCCCTCTACCCATATCTTTTCAACTCTTCTTGTATAACAATCTCTTTACTTTGGACATGGTATATGTCCATGTCTTATTCATAAAGCTGCAAACTCTAGAAGTTATCATATCTATCACCAAGGTCATTGAAGAGGTTCTACTCCATTGTCCATTCTACTGGCAGCCAGAAATGTTGCCTGTTGTAGTCATTTCATTACAATTTACTCTTGAAGCAAATTTTGGAGATTTCATGTGGCACCCAGGAAAAAGAAAACAACTACATTTGTGTTTGCTATCAACATTCTCCAAAGGTCAACTCTAATTAATCTCTTTTTCTATTTCCCACTGTAAATGTCTCTCTTCTTTTCTATTTGCTTAAGGGTTTTGTTGAAATGAATTGGAAGGCATTGAAATGTTTCTTAATAGCAAAAGTTCTAACATGCATTTTAAGAGGATTCATGATCCTTGAATTTTAGAAGGAACTGGAAGCTGAAAACGTGTGCATCCTGTCAGTTGAAGATGACATACAGTTAAAGAATAATGCTACTGGAATGAGCAAAGCAAACTGAATGTAAAACACTGTACCATGGTTGGAAAAGATTGGAACTATCTAACCTAAAAAGCCAAATATTATTTGTTAGATGACTAAATAATGACAGCTTCACCAAAAAAATATTTCCATTTCCTATTTCCCTATCAATAAGAAGAAACCTGGAATAAGTTCACATTTACACCAATCTCATAGAGCAGTAGCCAACAAACCACATCTCAGTGATACTATCTGACTCAAAGTCACAGTGGAGAAAGTGTTACTAAAGATTCAAAACAAAACAAATTAAATTTCAAACAAGATCCAGGATTCTTGTTAGTTATTCATTCAGAATTTTTTCTGGAACTTTCTTTCTTTCCTTCCATCCCTCCTTCTTTTTAATTGTTATTGTAAACAGATCCTTCTCTCATGCTATACTCCTGCCTCCTGTTTTCCCTCCCTCCACTACTCTCAGCCCCCCTTCACGCTTGCCCTCTCCCCCAGGTCCATCCCCCTGTGTTTCCTCTTCAGAAATAAGCAGGCCTCCAAGAAACAGGACTAAACAAGATACAGTAAGACAAAGCAAAAGCCTTCATGTGGATGATGGACAATGTAACCCAATCGGAGAAAAGGAGTACCAAAGGAAGACAGAAGAGGGACTGATAAGCCTATCTCCACTGTTAGCAGTCTCTCCAAACACCAAGCAGACAGACACCTAATGAAGTGGATGGCAAAAGTGGTTCTAGCAAGAATTGCCCTTCTAGACCATTCCTTCTGCTTCTCTAAGAACCACTGGATTACATTCATAAAGCTAGCCTCTAGGGTCCATTCCCTTGATGGGCCACTTCCTCTTCATGACGCTGACTGTCAAGTTCGAGCTATCAAAGCATTAAAGTCCAGCTACCAAAGGCCCCCTTTAGCCCCCCAATTAACATGCCAAATCAAAATTAAACACCTCATCCTAACAAAGGGTTTTCCCTTTTATGTCTCTAGAATGTCATTTGTCTCTAGGTCACACCTATCTTCTCTCTCCATAGACAGCCCTTTGCCCACCATCACCACCCCAGATGAATACCTCTGCTTTTTTCCTTGTTCCTTTTTCCTTTCTCCCTAGTCCCATCTTCTATCTCCTAGCTTTTTCTCTTGGTCCATTTCCTTTGTCCTTCTGGGGTAAATATATGTCATTTGTGCTGAGAGGTTGGTCTTTGGCTATCGTCAGGGTTAGGGTTAGGGTTAGAGTTACAAAACCAATACTGAGTTTCCTTTTCATTACATAGACAACTCTTAAAATGCATGATTAAAAAAAATCCAGCTGTTTTTCAGGGAAAATGCATTAATTTTTAAAAAATGCTTACAAGAAACAAAAAAACTCATCAACTAAGTTTCATATATATATATATATATATTTATTGCTGGCTTTTCTTTCACCATTTTGTTTACTTCAGCTTTGTATCATTAAGAACCTTTTAAAAGGAATTAACTATTAACCTGTGTGAAATAAGCAATACAGGATGACTCTGACTCTGTAAACTAAGGAACACATAGGAGTCCATGTGAATGACGAAAGAGTATCACAACATTCATTGACGTAGTCCAGAGAGATCTGCTGTTTGACAGCTGATGGTAATAAATAGTAAATACTGTTAAGTCTCAACAACAGGAGAGAGAAAGGAAAATGTTCCAGAGAGGTGTGAACATAAGCCTATCAAGTAACCATTTCCAGGTTCCAGGCAAAGATGTGAGTGTCCCTGGGAGGGATAGTATGTCAAGTCAGCATTTCTTCTGCTGTTGCTTCCAGGGGAAGTAAGGATAACATCATTTCTTTTTTTGTTACTGCTCTAGTGGGGGATTGTCAGAACCAACCACTTACAACTATATTACCCTAAAGGGGGTTTTCAAAGTAACAGCCAAACTGTTCTATTTCTACAGTGCCAGAAGGTACTTATTCACCACTGGCCATTTCACAACTCAAGAGTTTATAGAATGAACAAAAATATTTTTATTTTTCTTGTGTAAATAATTTATTTTATAGAAGGGTGTTCCAAACCAGGAAGCTAATAAGTATAAGTATCATTATGATAGTCTAACCATATCTTGTAATGATGTACAATTAAAAAATCAGTGTCCTTTTATGAGGCAATGGGTCTTCACAGATACTCTGAGAATTAGCCTTTTCATGTATAACTCCATTTTACAGATAAAATTAAAAACTCACACTGAGTTAGAATATTAAAGAAATTATTAAAGATCACTCAGTAGTATAGAATAAATAGAATTAATTTTTTAATTTTAAATATTTAATGAGGTTCTGGAATGATAGATCCAGGGTTGAAAGCACATATTATTCTTTCAGGGGACCTGCATTTGGTTCCCTGCACCCATATTGAACAGCTCACAATCACCAGTAACTCGAGCTCCAGGAGAGCCAATGTCCTCTTTTGGTCTCTGTAAACATCCAGCTGTATGTTCACACACTGCTCATACACATACACATGAATAAACAGCAAAAAGCAACTTAAAATACAATAAAATGATAATGATAAATTATTTCAATGCACATATTTCTTAATATTTATTTGTAGATCTCAGTATAAATCCCCCCTAGAAATCTGTTGCATACCTTGTCTGTTTCAGACTGAATTAAACAATACTCCTGGGTAAGCAATAGAAATGGTATCTCATCAATAATGAATGGATTCTTGCCAGTCTTAAATATGTCCTGGAAAAGACACATGTTTCATGGAATATTCATTCCACTGGGTGAATGACAGCGACAACATCCATAAGAAAACATGTAACACTTGTTACAGCTTGGTGATATCACCTTAATTTGCCATGTTTAATACTGTTTTATGTGCTTGACTATATACTTCTTGGAAATTTGTATAATCTTCTCCATAACTAGTATACTATATATATTACAAAGTTATAGCAGTTGACAGACTGCTGTCTTACAGAACCTTCTATAAAGTCAGTTAAAGGCTCTGAGTCTAACAAAGAATGACCCTGGTTTCAATATGAATATAAAAATGTTAATGTAAATAGAAATTTGCCATAGACACCAAGTCATCCCTTATTTGACTTATTATGGCTTCATGAATATGTCAGTTAGAAACAGTCTAGTCATGGATTATAGCTTTAAAATAATGTCATAAACCTGATAAATCGAAAGGAATATTAACTATTATATGTATGAGAGATATATTCTACAAGAACATAAGAAATTGAGATTCTCTGTTGACATAACACATGAGAATAGATAACTTGATTTTAATTAAGAAAATACAATTATCATGTTTTAAATATATCCCTTGGTGTATTTTTGCTTTTGCTCAAAATATTTTCTTGCCCTTTTTCCAAATAGAAAAACAAAAGGCATGCCTTCCATACTCACATGGCTTTGAGTCTGTTTAGGGTTTATATATATTAATAATGGTGTGGAGAGTGAGAGGCATCTGTCAAGGGAACAGGTCAGCTAGTCATTTGAAATGTCATTTTTATACTTGGTATAGGATGTTGCCTTGTCTCTTTGCTGTCTTCCCCACTCTCTTTCTGTGTTATTCTTCTGTATTTTGATTTAGACATAAAAGCTCAGGCCTAATTTAAACCGACAGCAGAATCAAGCAGTGTGACCTTGCCAGGATTGTTCCAGGCCTTCAACACAATCCACTGGGAGGAAAGTGAGAGAGGGAGTGGGTTGAGAACAAGTGGGAAAGGACTGAGCTCTCTCCAGATGGTCTTGTGGCTCAGGCCCAGTGTTCCTGGAGGGATTGGTCATGGGTCCGAATGTTTCAGTGCCTATCTGTCAGGAGAGTATGGGCTACAGTGAAGAGATGGAGAGAAGACAAAAATAGTGCACTTGAAAACAGCAAAGCAGATAATACAAGGGCCCTCACACAGCCTTTTTGGAAGCTGTATGACTGAGATTTGATATTTCTAAGCTTAGACTAACTCAGGTAGGAAGAAGTAGCAAGTGTCATATTTGGTGGCAAGATTACAGTAACTATGCTGCACGTTAACAAAGGCTGGGCATAAAGTACATAAGGCCTTGTATTAGTGGCCCTTGGGGATATTTTGAGCATCAACTGCAGTGTGAATATATATTTATTTGGCAGCAATGTCCACGTTGGCTATGACTGCAGTTGTTGTATTAGTGCTCCTGGATTACTTTGTTCCTCTGGATTCTGATATGTTTACTGGCTTTTTGAGTAAATCTTTTCATCACCACACTTAAATGCCTGCCTTTAAAATGCCCCTTTCCTGATATCATGAGTGACTTGGAGGTCAGATCAGCATGTTGTTGATGTTAGATCACAGAACTCTAGTTACCAGTCTCTCTATTCAAAATCAGCTGCCTTAAACAGAGTCCATAAGAAACAGATGCTATAGTTTTGCTCCCTTCTTCTCCTTTTCAGACAAACCCATCCCTCTACCACCATAGTAAGGCACATGGCTAGATGGAATTCTAACCTTCCTGTGACAGATTGCATTTTTCGTGACAGCAGGCAGGCTAAGTCACTTGACATGAAACTACCTCCAGCCCCCAAGAACATCTAAGAGCCAGAAATTTTCTTTGTATTTTGGAGCTGAAAGATCCCAGATCTCTCTTCAGAGAACACATTTCAGGGTTAGTCTTTCTTTGCCATGGGTAAAGGTGAGACACTATGAGCTGGTGGTCAGTTGAATTTTTAGACTGGAAGTTAGGGAAGTGGTGGCAAAGACCATGGCATAGATGTTGCTAAGAAGTACTGGTGGCAAGCTGAGGTGACTGGGAAGATTATAGAAGTGGCTAGGATGGGAAGAGTCACAGTACATTTATAGCCTGGGCAGGTTTTTTATTAGACATGAAATGACACAATAAATAACAACAGTGACTATGTACTGTGTACCCACGGCTGCTTGATATTTATTTATTTGTGCATCTATTTATATGTTGACTTACATTTACTTCCTCAGATACATTGTAATTTCAAATTGTACCTCAAGCTGGCCTTAAACTCTTTCTTTATTCTGCTTCCTCAATCTCTGAAGGGCTGAGACTTCCAGTGTGAACCTTGATACCTGGTCCTATTGTAAAAGTTTAATATGTCACCTCTTTCAACTCTTCGAAGCACATAAGAATGGAAGGACATAGAAAGTATAAAAGCCAGGAATCTTCTTGTGTGTTTTGTTTTGGTTTCATCTGGAGTCAAGAACTTTCATGCCTGCTACAGGAAGACACACTGTGCCTTGCTCTCCAGGATTTTTTCTTAGCTGTGACTTCAGTTCCAGGCCTTTCAGCTCATCAACCCCAGAAATATTCTCAATGTCATCCAAGAAACTTAACATGTTGTCACTAAAGAGAGACTAAGAGGTGAACTCCCAAGTTTTTTTCAGACCCATATGAGATATAGCTTAATAATTAAAACCTTTCTATAATAATTTAAAAATAGCTTAATTAAGTAATTATCTGCAATACCAGATGGAGGACTCTGAATCTAATTCTGAGAGATTGTTAAAAACAAAGTGAAAACTGTAGGCCTGGTGTTGCACACTCTTAATGACAGTGAGAGGCATATCTCTAGGCTTGCTGGCAAATTAGTTTAGCCTAAGTTGACAAGATCTAATGAATGAGGAACCTTGTTTCAAAAACAAATAAACGAGATCAGTGGTAACTGAAATAGTAGCTGAAACCGTTATCCTTTAGGCTCCACATGTACATACATTCTAACATGTATCTGACTGCTCAATATACACAAATATTTTTGAATTATATTTTCTTAGGAAGACATAACTACATATATTCACTCCAAACAGGACACTACTGAGAGCCCAAGCTGAGATTCCATCAAAGCCAAACTAGGCAAAGCAATGTATGTATTGGATGTAATTATAGAACACTACTGAGAAGTTACTTGGAGAATATGGATAACTGAAGAAAACTCCATTATAGCAAAGTCACACCATTTTGTGGATAATAATCTCATATAAACTACATCATGAATTGCCTCTTTTAGTTATCCTTCCACATCCTGTACACCAAGATCATGGGCATATAGGAGTTGGGTCAGGGAAAACAAATGGCTGAAATTTGAGGCCAGAGCTTTATGACTTTTTTTCCTCTGTCACTCAATGGTTCTACTGCTATTATTATTATGATGGTGGTGGTGTGGTGCTGATGAGGCTGTCATGGCTACTTGGTTAAGTGGATCTCTACCCTATGATGGCATCTGTTATGCCTGAGACAGGACATAATCCAGAACTCATCTTTCTACATGTATGCATACACCACACCTAAACCAAAATTATGGTGCACACTTATAACCTCAGGGTTAGGGATGTGGAAACCAAGAGATGCATGATGCCAGCCAGCTTAGGTTACTTAGCAAGTTTAAGATCAAAGAGAAACTTGATCTCAAAAATAAAAGAAAGAAAGGAAGGAAAGAAAAAAGAAAAAGAAAACCAGAAAACAAAAGGAGACTGTGCTGGAGGAATAACACACTAGATCATCTGCTTAGGTATAACCACCCTGTAACACATGTATGCACACAGCAGTATACTTACATTCACATTGTATACACACACACACACACACACACACACACACACACACACATGCACACGCACAAGCACACATACACACAAATGAGAATAACAAAATGAAAAGCTAAATGATGCTCAACAGAAATCATGAAATGGGACTATGAGAGTTAAATACTCAGAGCTTGAAGAAGCAGAAGTATGTGGACAGAGAGACTAAGAATAGATTATGTTACAAGCAGGCGAGCAATTGTGAATGCTGAAGTGAGACGGAACTTTCTGCAAATCAATTAAAATGGAAAGACTAGAAGAGCTACAGAATCAGGTAGTCTGAGGGCATAAGAAAGAAGCTGTGGGTTGTATGTGGCTTCCTGGGAAACTGAGAATCTGTTGCCATGACCAAGCTGATAGAATAGAGACATTGGCATAATCTGTCTTTGTGGGGGAAAGTCATTTTTGAGCAGGTATTATAACTTCTGTGAGGTACAGCATTAACACCTGTAAGCTCAGCTTTTGCAATGAACCACAGATGCTTATAGAGCTGTACTCCACACTAGAGAAATAAATCAGCTCTGCCCTTTTTGCAGTCAGCTCGCATGCCTGGGGTAAAATATATGGGTTTCTCCTACTCATAGCTCCAGAGCAGGAGTGGGAGGAAGCCTGGGGTTGAAAGGTTCTAGTCTGAGGCTTGTAAATACACCTTTGAGTTAAAAAGAGTCATCTTGTGTACAGCTCACTCCACCCTCCCATTCTGCAAGCAAAGGCTCATCCTTCAGCTAACAGGGAATTGCCACATCATTTCACTCCACCAAGTTCCCTTGACTTAGCAGTTTTTCTGATTGCCTGGTGGTCACAGACCATACTCTGTCTTTTGCTGATACTGAGACCTGGAAAATGTAATGAAATCTTTAGAGTCAACTAGAGAAACCTGCATCCAAAGAACAGGTTACTTAGAAAAACACATCTCTTTAATGTCTGCTTCACGATTACAAAACTAGTGAGAAATAAAATTAGAAGTTAATCTCTGGTTATCTAATTCTAGAACTATAACTCTTAGCCATTAATTTTATGATGAAACTTTGCGTGAGGCTTAATCTTCATTTTTAATTTGACTATATTTGAATGACTTAACAAACATTCCCCTGGGATGTCTTGCAAGATGTTTCCATAAAGGTACAGATGAGGAGTGAAGATTCACCCTAAATGTGGGCAGCCCCATCCTATGGGCTGAGATCTCAGTCTGAATATAGAAGAGGATGCAAACTGACTGCTAGCGTTGCCTTATCTCTCTGAATCCCTATGCAAGGGAGCCAGGTGCTTTGCTTTCCTGCTGCTGTGACATCCCCTTGCTGCACTGTATTCCATATTACACCACCACTGGATGGTATTGTTTTCCCTAAGTTATTTTGTCAGTGATATTGTTACAACAATAGCAACAGGAAAAGGAAAAGACAGAAGTGGTAACATCAGTAATGAGATATCAACAGAAGAGTGCGTTTTGAGTATTTGTTTTGACTTAGTTCTGTGGGTGCCTCTGTACTGGGCAGCTGATAGGTTAAGTGATAGATAGTCAAGACCCAGTTTTCAGCACAAAGCCTGGAATGATGTAAATGTTTGGTAAATTCTGCTCTCTCCTTTACCTTTATCATCTTACTGCCTTTATACATACTCTATTCATCCATGTTCCTGTTCCCTATACCAAAACTTGAACCACTTCAGAAGAATGTCCTACAATGTCACTTATCAAGTTTTGACACATAGGGATAAACTAGGAAGGTGAATAATGTACTAATGGGCACCACTGCCATAAAGCATCACATTTGGCAAGTGAGTTAATTGGGTTTTACTGTGTTACCTTCTTCCCATTATAAAGTGATAAAAAGGAAGTCATCTAAAAGAGCAAGGAAGCCACATCAAAGAAAACAAATTACTAGGTTTTCCTTTAGCTAGTGTGAGCAGATAGCTTGAAATCATTTGTTTGCCGACCCAAAATTTTCTTTGTCTCTAATGTCTAATTCTTTTCATTATGGCCCTCTATCTCTGTCTCCATATGTGGATAAATTTAGAGGGAATACCTGTGTTCACTTTCTCATCTCCAGGGCAAAAATAAAATAAAATGGGGTAAAGAAATCATGGTAGGAACCATGACAATCACAATTATTATCAACCCTCATAAATGTAGATATAGTCTTCATTTTATAAATATTAAATCTAAGTTATACACTGATATGTTCACAAATAAAGTAAAACAATTTTAATTTCCACTTTAGTTTTGCAGCACCCTGTAAGACCTGTTCAGAGAGCATATGTTTTCCTAAGTACATACAGATGCTTTGTGAAACGTGATTAGAAAGAAAGGGAGAAAGAAATGATAATGAGCTGAGGTTGGGATTTTCTTCTTTTCAATACCCTGTTTATGGATTAAGCACCTTTGATCTAGAAAAAGAGATCAGAGGATCTTTGAGATATGTGGTTATATGAGGCCACTGATCGCAGGTTGAATATACTTCTAATGCAGAGAAAGTGATCCAAACACATACAGGCACATCAGGCTGGGTTGGCAGCTCCAATGTTTCTCTAGTAAATCAAAGGCATTTGGTTTGCTGTTTGCTACTTGTCAAGACTGAGTTATGTGACAGCAAAGTAATAATTAAGATACTGACTTAAGGCTATGAAAAGAACTGATTTCTTGTTAATTCAATTCAGCATTTTCATCTCCTATTGCTTCATACTCTGGCTACATCCAAGTTCCTGAGCATCTCTTAAATGTCATTAATTGACAAGGATGAATCTACCTAATGATTTTAGTTCCTGTAGAATCCTCAGTGGTTCTCAGGTAACAGACATGACTGAATTACAAATAATAGAATAAGGAATGAATGACAAAAAATAAAGGGAAGTGGAAAGTTTTCATAATTTTATTGTTTTGTTGTTCCTTGTGGTGCTTGATATCAAATCCAGAGACTGTTCAAAGAAAGATCCATAAGTGGTTTACACTGAGGTACTTTACACCTGCCCTAGACAGCTGTTTAATTAATGGATTTCTCAGCATAGGATGAAAAGGACTAAACCAGGAGCAGAAAATTTCCACATGTCTGTAATAACTTTTGGAAGCTAAACTAATTGATACAATGGAAGTAAAATGTAGAATAGTTATTAGCAGAAGCTAGGAAAGGTAAGAAAGAGAAGAAATGCTGACAGGGTGATTAATGAGAATCAAACCAAGAGGTAGAATGAAAGAAAAAATTCTATGTACCATAGAAAAGTGACAATTGTTGGCAAAAATAAAGACTTTATTTTGTTATAGCTACAAAAAAAAAGAATTTTGGAAGTTCCCAGCATATATATATATATATATATATATATATATATATATATATGTGTGTGTGTGTGTGTGTGTGTGTGTGTGTGTGTGTGTGTATGATATATATTATGTAAATAAGGCAGATTTCTTCATCACATGTTGCCTACATCATCAAAGTATCTAGCTGTACCACAATAAATATGTAAAGATCATGTTAATTGAAAGGGAAGATAAGACATAGAAGTGAATCAATGCTAGGACTCTCTATACCAGCCATGCCTATTCTTGCTCTCTATGCTATTTTTTCTCTGTAAAGTTGAGAAAGAAAAAAAAAAAAGAAAAAAATAAAGAGCTGAGAAAGATCTAGATGACCATTCAACAATATTCTCCTTTTTTAACAGATGAGAAATTAATTCCTGAGAAATGGTAAACATTTACCTAATAGCTTCCAAACCAATTATCATTCATGTTTTCTGTTTAGGATTGCCCTTTCTTTTGCTTCTTCTCTTTTTTTAAAATCATTTTCTTCTCATTCTGTAATCATCCCTAAGTACATGCACAGTTAGTCCTATATTTACTCCTGTTTCTGCTATATTTGCAAGTTAATTTATGGACAGAAACATGGAGACCCACTGACTTCTGGCAGAGTTTTGTCTCAGATGCTGACTAGTATTCCCTGGCCCTGGGCACCTGTCCAAGAGCAGGTGCCTTTCTCTGCAAATGGCTCTGTAGGTATGTCTCAAAGGAGGCAGATGTAGGTCTAACACTGCCCTTCTGCTGCTTCAGGGTTATGATCCATTACAAACACATTTCTTATCAAGTGAAAGGAAGGTAACTAGAGTGGCCAAGATTAGCAACACTAGGCATAGGAGGTGGGCATGGGGAGCATCTGTAACAGCTTAGGGATTCTGAGTTTGATGGATGGGGAAGATGATGAGAAGAGACATTTGAATTTGTTTACATAAGGCTATTGTTCATGAACCTAAGACCTTTAGGTCATGATGAAATGCCTGTCTATTTTCTCAAGTTGAGCATGAACTAAAAGGTGAGACACGGAGGGCCTGAATTTACATCATTATAAGACTCTTGGGGGCACAAAATATTTCTGTTTAATAATTTGCATTTGTGTTGTATACTTCATATTAATTCAGACATGCAGAGAATCCACATGATGATTATAGTCATAGATGAGTAAAGGGAAGGTAGTGAAAATAGAGCTTAAAGTTTACAAGAAGCATAACTTCTTAATGTTAATAAACTATTTTAGAAGCATGAATGGAAAGGCAGGAGATACCATTGGAGTGGTTGATACAGTAGCACACCAAGTGAAAACAATTAGAATGGATAAAATGTTCATTCGAGTGTGATACAAAAAGAATTATAAACAGTGACTTGCAGGCTTAAATGCTTCTGAAGCATTTGTCTTCTTAAATTGGAAAGCCAACAAACATTTATTAGGCTACTGATTTGATTTTAAAACCACTTGGAGGTAAATGCAGCATCCACCTGCTAAAGATCAGAAGCAATATGTTCAATAAAAAATGTCTATCAATTTTACAAATGTGGTAAGTGTAGGTTGTAGAGCCTGAATTGAATGAGGTACCAACAATTAGTGACAGAGGTGAGGATGGGCATATGAATGATAGAGTTCCAGACAGGAACAAGTGAGCAAGTAGCAGGTCTAGTAATGAATGTACTTGGAAGAAGCCATGATATCACTGAGAAGTGGTAAATAATGAATACAGACTAGCTGTGAAAGAACCTGACTGCCGTATACCTCTCAATTGTCTCAGATGGAATTTGTTTTTTATTTTAGTATACTTAGTCAGGACCCTAGGAAAATCATAACATAATTTCAAACATGAATAAAAGCCATAGAGCAAAAATAGTTTCAGGCAAGGGACAATTTTTATAGAACAAGCCTTAGGTATCAGCAGTAAATGGATTAGAAAAATGTGAGAAAGACCACCCCAGGGCTCAGAAAAAGCAGCCAAGTTTGGAAAAAAAGGAATATATTGAGAATTTAGTGTTTCTTGGGAAAAGCAGAAGATCAACAGTAATCTTGTGTACTATACTTCTAAAAACCAGGAGCAGGGCATGACGTGGAGTTTAGAGTTGAAAGAACTGAAGGCATGAACAGAAAAGCAGGACTGTGCTCTTTTGCAAACAGAATCTGAATCATTATGTGTCTCATCCCTATTGTGGTATTATTACTTAATTCCACAAATTGACTTATAACAAGAGAACTTACCATTCTGGAGGCTCGAAAAGCCTCAAGAGATTATCATGTGATGAGTGCCTATGTAATGGCTTCTCTTCACTTTCAACTTGACTTAACTTTTAGTCACCTAGGATAGACAGCATTGGGTATGTCTTCAAATTCACAGGTTCTGAGAAAGTGCTAGGTGGGCATCAGCACTCACATCCTTCTACCAACTGACTGCACATTCAGTGTCACCAGACATATGATACTCAAGCTATCACCTCACTCTAAATCTCTCAATATATGAGACTAAATAAGCTTTGTAAAAATGATTTTTTTAGATAATTTGTGTTTTATCAAAAATGTAAAGGAGAGCAAACAAACTGGTAAACAAACCAACAACACTACTACATCCCCTTGCATCCTCTTGCTACACTGTCCCTTAGGAAGATGAAAAGACTTGAGAACCTACTTATACAGCAAATTTTGGCGCCTCTGGCAGTGGGGCCAAGATTTAACCCTAGTGCATGAACAGACTTTTTGTGGTCCACTCCTTATGGAAGAATACCTAGTTCAGGCCTGCAGCCTTCAAGGTGGGGGGGGTGTGGAGCAAATTTGGTCCTGCCTCAACCTGATATCCAGAGTTCTTTGACTGCCCTAGCAGGCCTTATCCTCTTTGATGAGCAGATGGTGGGGAGGGTGGGGGAAGAGGATGGGAATGACTGGGAGGAGGGAAGGGAAGATGAACTTTTAAATTAAAAAAATGTAAAAAAAAGAAAGATACAGCAAATTGAGGCTGAATAAACATTAAAAAAAAAGTATTTGTGATTGTGTGTAGGTTTGAGTATTTGCACTTGAATGCATGTCCACATAGGCCAGAAGCAATAGTTGGGTTATCTGGAACTGAAGTTAGAGGATGTTGTTTTCTGTATGATCTAGGTGTTGGAAACTAAATTTGGGTCCTCTGTAGGAGCAGTGTGCACTGGTAACTGCTGCTGCTGAATGATCTCCCCAGTCCTTGAGCACACATTAATAAGTATGTAACCCCGCTCCCATGCTGAAGATATAGACCTATTGACCTTTTAAAGGTTTCTTATTACCAGTGCACTGTAAATTAGAGTTTCAACGCATGATCCTCAAGGAAAGCACTTGTTTCAACCCATAGCACAAGGGGTTGGGAGAGATTACATGTAAACAATGAGATGATAATTACAGAATTGGATTCAAGGACAAAAAGGCAATTGCATTTGCAGCTATGTACATAACAGCTTTCTATTTGAGAGTGAGATCTGGGCTAGTCACTTATTTCATATTATGTATAATGCTCACTTTCCTTCATTTAAATGCTGCACTACTACTAGATACATAAGAATATTTTTATGTGTTTTAAGGTATTGTTATATTGATTACTCTAATCTTACTATCTGTGCTTTTAGACACAGTTTTTCAGTATGGCACAGGAAGAATTGAGTCTCACAGATTTTTAAGTTATGTTATCCTTTGGATTTGAGCTTTCTGAGCTCCAGTTGGCACATAGAGAGCTCTGAGTATTTTCTGTTTCCTCACAGTAGGCTATTGTCTTCTTCTGATTTTCTTTTCATATATATTCCAATGCTTCTTTCCATTTGCTCTCTTTGTTTATCATGTGGTTCTGGGGATCAAACTAAGAACCTTATGGATGCTAGGCAAATGCTCTGTCTTGGAGTTAGTCCTCAACATTTCCTATTTCCTCTGTCAGCAAAGCTCTGTACTCCTTTTTATATCTTTATCAATCATTTCAAAAACTAGACTATAAATGTAGCTCTTTATAGCTGTGGCAGTATTTGCATATATGTGTATATGTGTGTTTTCCAGCTATTCATCACTATAAAATCATACTTCAGTCAATCTACCTTAAGAAAATGTATTGGTAATTTTGTGGCTGTAATAAAATACCTTGACCAAGGTAACTTATAGAAAATAATTTATCTTGGCATATAGTTCCAGATCTGGAATAAAAAATGTCAAGGAAGGCATGACAACAATGGCCAGAGCAAGAAAGTCACTAACAATATCTTCAGCTACACAAGAAAGTAGAGATGATGAACTGGAAATGGGTCATGGTCACAGACCCTCAAATATCACTCTTTTTAACATTGTAGTAAACAAGGATCCACCTCTAAATGTTGCATACATCCCCAAATGGTATGGCCAAATGGAGACCAAGTGCTCATGTTGGGTCATAATGCCAGAGGTTTCATTAAACAGTCAGTTGTTTTGTTTATTTTAGTCCTGCAGCAAGGCCAGAACCCATGAATCTCCTAATAGATGAAAGCAAAGAGACACAGGAAGTGATTAAGATCCGAGAATCTTTTTCAAAGACAAACCCAAATCACCCAACTTCTGGCTTCTTTTTCCCTGAAGAATCTACTTCATTCCAATACTGTAAAAAACTGGGACATAAAATATAAAATTAGAAGATGGGTATTCAATGACCAAACTAGAGCTTGGTATTATATAGTTCTCCTAAAGACTAGTATATCTTTATCTCATTTGCCTTCACAGCAACAGAGGAGTTTGGTAGGCCAAGCAATTAAATTCATTGCACAGGTAGAGTAGCTAAAGACTGTGTATGATTTATATGACTTGCATGTACTGAGACTTATATCCACATTCATTTTTTTTTCCATCATCACTACAGTTCTTATCTCATGGCCACACATGGCAGAGATTCTCTGCCACAGAAAAACAAACAGGCCTCTCTTTCACTACTGAGGCATAGGAAGATGATGTGATTTGCTTGGTTTTAAACAAATTTGCTAGTTGCCTACTCCAGACTGAAAGCCTGTCTGTCTTCATAGCTTACAGTTCATTGTTCCCTTTCCACTCTACTACTCCCTGTCCAGGTTTGACATGAATACAAGGATTTTCTTCTAAATTCCTTACAGAAGTACTTTTTTTTTTCTTCTCCACTGTAAATAATGCAGCAAAGATAGGAGGACTTTTGCCCCAACTCTGGCTTCTCCGTAGACAGAATTAGCAGCTCTGGCTCTATTGAGTGTCATTGTAAAGGCTGCATCAACTCAGTCTATCTCAATATCTCAAAGTGTTGAAAATAGTGCTATGATTTCATACAATCTCTGTGACAATAAAGTTATTTTTTTATAGTGAATATATCAGGACTTACAGATAGAGACTAAAAGCAGTAAAATTGTTTACTTCAGCTTTGTATTAATATTGGCTCATGAGCTGTTTCTTCCAAGTGTTTCTCTAAAGTTCATATTGGGTGGTCTTTTTTGTCCTTTTGTTTGAAAGATTTTTTATGTTTGATGAAAAATAATTGTGCTTATCATATACATAACTGCTAGAAATAAAATACATTCATATCCAAAAAGAATAGTATTTATTAACTAATCATTAGTTACACAAGGGTTTTTTTTTGTCTTGAAGATTATTTTTTTTAATCATTGCTTTTTCCTTTTTCTTTTTCTTATTTGCCTTTGTCATTTTCTTTTATGTCAAGGTGTAGTTCTGGCCCTTTACACATAGGTGAAGATTGTCAGATCTCAAATCCAAATCAATAATAAAGTGGGAATACAGAAATCTCACTCAGATACAATTCTACCATCAATTACTGGCATTAACAGCAAAAAAAAAGAAAGTGGAAAATCACAGACAAAGGAAGTAGCTTTTGCTTTTGAAAGCACTTCTTATTTCCTCATGATAACAGCCTGCAGTCCCTTGTCTCCCAGGGTCAGGCTAGTTGGGACAGAAGAGTCAATGACAATTGAAGCATCCTGAAATGCCAGGCTCACAGTGTTCTCATTACAGCATCTCATCTGTGCCCTGTCCTCTGAATCCCAGATATATTCTAATAGGAAGGACCAGCACTACTTAGGTGGTGTTCCACCTGACCTATAGCACCTGTGTTGAGCTATAATGCATATTTTCTGTGTAGATCTATAATGCATATTTTATAAAATACATTGTTTATTCTCAACTTATTGCAGGAGAATATAAAAAACTGTCATTTATGTGAGATGACGAATATTGTGATTATTCATTAGTAACACATACACTCTAGATATTTTAATTTTATTTTTTCATTTCCAGTACAAAAAGACCAGTTTGGAACCCCATGAACAGTACTTGTAGCTGATGAAAAATTTTTCTATCAGTCCTGACAGTAGAGTCCCTCGTACCATGGAGACCACTTCCACTTCTCTCCATAGGGTATGTGTCTTCTGAGAGCTAGGGCAATGGCTTTCCACCTACAACATTCAGTAGTCTGAGCTAGAAAGCCTTGACTTTATCTGAAACAAGAAAAAAAAAAGAGCTATGCTAAGGTATTCTATACTTAGGTTCTGGCTCCTCTTTTAAAATGAAGACTGTGTTTTTGGTTTCTTTGGT